>CM076573.1:349852173-350164745 GCA_034641835.2 Pinus albicaulis | reverse complement strand
TTGCCGTGCAAAATCAATGGAGACATCGCAAACTAAAAAATTCAAGTTCGGATGCACAACTGCCATAGTTGTACAGAGCCAGCTACAGCGAAAATGAGTGAAAACGGGTGATTATGTTAAATAATGCTATACCCAACCTTACTTCGTTTTTTCATCGTCTCCAGCCACACCGTAATCAAATAAAAAATCTGAAAAAAAAATACGAAGATTAATTAAGTCTTGAAAACTCTCCATCACGCCTAACACAAGAGAAACCAAAACCCTACAAGTTAAAACCCTAACCGCAAAAACCTTCAAGAAAAAGTTAGGTTAATGGCACTGTCGAAATTGCATTTTCCTCCCCAGTTTTGATAGACATTTGTGCTTAACACATTTTCTCAACCATGCTGAGAATATATAAGAAAATTAGACAGTATTGATAAGGGTTCGTGTAACATTTTATACATGCGCATGTTATTAAGTGAATTTAAATAATTTTATTTAATTTTATATTTTATATTTTTGTTTTTGTTTTTATATAATTTGATCAGGAATATTAATAAAATAGGGACTACAATGTTTCATTCATAAAATAGAACATTACAACGTTTCATTCATATTAGCTGGGAGAACAAGTCTAAGCCAAACAAATTTTCTAAGAAAAAAAACTATAATTGTAAAAATTTGCATATTCAAATGAATTCAAGACCAATTTCTAAAATGCCATTGTTTTTGTATATTAATCATTTTAAAACCACATATTTTAATCATTTTAAAACCACATATTTTAGTTAAAATTATTTTATATTTTAAATTTTTTCATTAAAATTTAATAATACAATTTTAAATACAATTATACTGAAAATATAAAAATATATAATAGGGGGAGGGTGGAGCCTAACCAATATGTTGGTGACCGTAGCCTGTCACATGGGGAGGATGGTCACCACGTGGAGAGTGCATGCAAATGCCGGGAGGATAACAGATGACAGGATCTCTCGCACCAAACGTCATAAATGCAAAGTACACCCACGCAACTCGAGTTGGGTCTGCCAGTAGGGCTGTCAGGAAATTTCTGGAAAAAGAGCCGAGGAAGCGATAATATGCATGGTAAGGTTTATTCGCATGGTAATGTTTGGATTTGTGCACTGTGGTTTTGTTTAGAAGCTGGTTGTGCCTACAGGCGATTTCTCCAGCGAAGGTTAAGGGTGACGGGCCGGATTGACAGTTGGTATGTATCATCATACCTACCCTCTGAGCCAAAAATTTATGTCTCTCATCGAATGCGGATAATGATAATGGTCTTCTTAGATTATTTGTTTGAATGGAGATTTGGTCAGTTCTGGTATGAACAAATGCAAAAGGTTGATGAAGCTGGCTGTATGCTTATTCTTCCTCAGCGAGTTTTTGTTCAGTTACCCAAATCTTTGGTTAGAACTTGGTCACAGCTTTTGTTTCCTCATTCTGATCCTTGTATTGTTAAGATAATGGTTTTTGACTTCTGCAATATTTATTGGTTGTTGCAACTTTTTAATGGGTTGGTTCGGCTCTTTTACAGTAGTTTGTTGTATATGGGTTTTAGTATGGTTGTTTTCCCTGTCAAAAACTTCTCTATAGCTACGAAGAAAGGGTATGTCTTAATCTATCTCTCCTTTTCTTGTTTATATCATCTTCTTTGATAGGAGGCTGGGTAGAAATTGGAAAATTGCAGATAAATGTTGCCTGTTGAAAGTTCAAGTGGTTTGCCTTTGTTATGGTGGAAGGAATTTCTTGCAGCAGAGTTCATTTTTCTCCTGTCTATTTAACTTTGGTAATTATGTTAATAGGGTCCTGAAGATGATATGTGGGTAAGATTTTTCACCTTATAATATCTGTATTGGTATTTGGACTTTGGTCTTACCTTTTGATTCTTTGGCCATGTTTGTCTTGTGTCATGGCAACAATAAATGGGTTTCTTTTCATTTCTTTTGTGGCCGGTTAGATTGTATTAGTGTCTGGTCTCTCTTTTTACGTCATTTCTTTCTCATGGAGACTAACTTGGGTGATGGAACCTCTATGCATTCTGAGTCTCGAATATTGTCTAGGAATCTAATTGGTCTTGTTGTTTGGATGGTAGCTTTAGTAGATTCCTTGTCAGGTTCCTTTAATATGGTCAAAAGAGGAAGGAAGCCCGCTGGAGGCAATGGCAAACAACCTACTTCTGAGCAGCATCAGAAAAGAGGAAGAAAATCTTTGTAGCAACATCTAGAACCATTGGTTCAAACATTTGCATCAGAAATCCCAAATTTGGTACGCTCTCGCATTTATGGTCGGGAAATTGAGGTTTTAAACAACGTGGAGAGAGAAGATGAAATGGCTTCTGAGGACATGCAGAATTTGGTGAATGACCCAGGGCACACACGGGGCCGAATTCCCTTGTTTCAACAATCAGTTAGAACTTACTGGTTAATCAAATGCCCGCTAGCTAAGGCAGTAATGTCGATAGCAGAAACTAAGCTGGAATCAACTTTGGCAGATATTAACATGAACATCTAGGAAATAAATCTTCGAAAATTGCATCAGTATGCGAGGCTTGGAAGGTTAGAAAAGGAAATCAAGTCTATGCAGTACGTTGAAGTTGAATTACCAGGGTTCACTGCTAAAGATCCAGCTCCAGTGGAATCTGAGGAAGATTAAAGGTTTCATAATCAAATGTCTTACTTTATTTTTAGCGGCTAGTACTTTCTCTGTATATGTTGTTATCTCAAGACTTAGATATTAAGTACCATGAGATATGGTATAGATTATTAAAACTTTTTATGTTTTGGTTGACATACTCTGAACTTGGATGACAGCCTATTTCTGCTCATGATTAAATCTAGTTTGTATATTACTTAAACTTTTATATACATATATATATATATATATATTATATATATATATATATATATATATATATATATATATATATATATCCTTTAATAAATGAATTATAGGCAAATATATTAAACTCATTTAGAAAAAAAAACATTTATACTACACTAACTTAATCTTCAAACAGGTAAACCGATTATTTATTTTTTTCACCGAACCTTAAAACAGATGTTGGAAAAAAAATTCTCGAATTAAAATCGTATCTAAATTAAATCTACACTGCACTAATTTTATCTTCAAACACACAGACATTTTATTTTTTCTTTTTCAGCGAACTTAAAATAGACGTAAATTTCCAATTAAAATCAATCTAAATTCATGATTTCCCAAAATAAATATAGTAAATAATCTATTAACGGTCTGCCCTTTCGTCATTCTAGAATTCATTTTGAAAAATAATGGAGGTTGACTTTTGTCCTCGGTATTATGGAGGCAGTGCTAAGATTTATACGACGTTGTTATCAAATTTATAATTAATTTTTTTTAATTAATTCTAATATAAATTTAGAAGATTTGTTTCGATGGCCTATCTATTTCTATTTCTGAGATAATTATTTTTATTTTTAATATAATATTTAAATTTATTATAAATTATTTGTTAAATCAAAAGTGGAGACCATTATTATTTGTTAGTACGAGTGATGATAGTTTATCATAGTTACGGCAGAAAAACAATACTATTTAAAATGAAAATCCATCTTCTATTTAGGACAATAAGATAGTGATCCACATAGAGCAAGCTTTACTCCAAATATTTTTTTGATTTTTCATAATTAATTTAACTTATAATATAAGAAAGACAATTAGGTTATATCATTACATTAACCCACTATTATCTTTTCATATTTTCTTATAGTATTTTTCTGAAATGTAATATTTTTTTGGTTGCTCAGGCTTATAATCAATTGTTGTTGTATATATGTATTTATTTTCCAAATTCAAATTCAAATTATTTTTTGAATTTATTAACAAATTCAATTTTTTCTTTTCTTTCTATGTTTCCTTTTTATTTCTTTTTTTTTTGTTTTTCATTTTTTTTCTTTTATTATTCATATTGACATTTGAGAATTCTTTCGTTCAAAATCACATTAAGATCATTGAGTCAATTTCTTTCGAACTACCTATTTTAGTTCATCATCAGTATTAAGAATGGGTCAAAACTTTTAGAACTACCCATTGTGGTTCATCATCAATATTAAAATGTAATGATTGGGTGTAGTTTAAATTAATGGGAAGAGAAATTTGTATTTTTTTTCCCTCAATTTTAGTAATATTTGTGTGGTATATATAATATTTAGGGTACAAATATGGAAACTGCATTTAAAAATTATGGCAGAAAAATATAAGGCACTTATTGACATGACCCAAAGGCTATAATAAAACCTTAAAACTTATGGTCCAATTAAATGTCTGAAAAATAATTTTTGCAATAAAAATAATTTTTTTTATTTTTTATTTTTTATTTTTTTATTAAAGTTAAACATTATAAGTTGTATTTGTGAATATTAAATTAATAGTGGTCAATAGGAAAATATATTGTTATTAATATCTTGGCCTACAATAATAAGTAATTAGTTACATATTTATCTACTATATATTTAATTTAAAATATAGAAATTTTTTAAATATATTAAATTCATTTCAAATTCAAAAATATAATATTTATAATAACTACAATTATTTTTGAAATACATTAAATTCATTTTAATTTTAAAATTAGAAAAATTATAGGACAAGTCCAATATATTCACTATTGGTTCTATTTTGGTAATTTGAAACTGAATTGAATTCATTAATTTAGTGAGAATCATTTAATTGCTAAGTGTCATGACTTGATATTAGGGAATGAAATTTAATAATACTTTAGGATTAATGACTAAAGTTTCAATTTTCAATTTTTTGATATGTGGTTAATGGATTCAATATTCTTGATTCCTAATATTTAATAAAAAATTATATGGAAAAAAAACATAAATACAATGTCTTTACTTAGTGCTAAGACAATTCTAGCATCCAACAAATTAGTTCTTTCAATTAGAACGATATTTAATAAATCTCATATCACTATCTTAGATGTTATGTGCTTTAATGGTTTTTTAATTATTAATCATAATTTTAAATTTCTAAATCAATTTTATAATCAAACCATGTTTCCAACTATAAGAACCAGATTCAATGAAACCTTTTTAAAAAATATCTAAAATAATTATTTTTAATGAAAAATATATATTTTAAAAATCCTAATGATTAGAAAGAATATGTGATTTTTTTGTATATATACCATTTAGGAGTGAATATATATATAATACATAATCATTGACGCTCTAAATAACCTTTATATTTCAACTCTTTAAAAACCATGTTATAAACTACAAACCTAATGAAAATCATTGATCAATATAATCATTAATCAAATTCATCACCACTACTAAAAAGGGGATCAATAGTATAAGTTACCTAAACATAATTTCACTCAAAGCCTCCAGACTCCTCAAAGGCATCCTCAATAGCAGTAGCATAACATAAAAAAAAAAATTGGAAACAAAATTTAAGTTTGATGCATAGAAATTTGAATATTTAACCAAAAGTAACATAATTTCTAGTTTTCCTTCAAAGTTCTATCTATGTGTCTCATTTATATTTATGTACACCAACTCAATTTTTTTTTCTAAAATTATAAAAGTGTGTAAAATATATATATATATATATATATATATATATATATATATATATATATCACTTTCAAAATATTACGCTCTATTATTTCTTAACAATTAAGGATATATTTTTATGTAACAACTAATGTGTCCTTCCAAATATATATGTTTGTGCATGAGCCACAAACATTAAAATGATATGGTTGGTAAATGCTAATATACATCAAAAAATTTATCTACTAATACATATCACATTGTCAAGATTAAAAAAATAATAAATACTACCTAAATTATATCTTTATTTTTAATTATTATTATTATTATTAAAAACTAAGATATGAGTTAAATATATATCTATTTAAAAAAAATAGTAACAAAACTCTAAACTCTCCATGGAAGACCTAATTTTTGGATGATAAGAGGAGTTTATTTGGAGAGAATGGAGCGAAGTGCTAGGTTTTCCACTTCATGCTGTCCTACGTAATTAATTGTTGCGGTTGAACAAGAGGTCATCATTGGAAATGAAGGAAATTTTCCTCCATGGCTTCGGGAATGAAAGGATTTTCGTTGCGCATGTGGTGAAAATTCCACCCACTCACAGTCACATGGCCTTGGAAAAAAAGGGAAAAAAATATTTTGGATATATGAAAATATTCCCATCGTATTATTAGCCTATACTGTCGGTGGCCACGACTACACGTCATTTTTTTGTCATGAATCAGAGTTGATACCTGCACATATGGGCATTCTACTACCTCCAGATAAACTTGTTCACTCCAGTCGAGAGATCAGCCTTTGAAGGTTTTCTTTCACTCCCCTCAAATCACAAGCCCATTTTACGTTTATATATTGATGGTGCAAAGGGGGTTTAATTTTTTGCATTGGGGTTCATACTATTTTCTTTTTTTGGCTCTCAATATTTTTTGTTGTGTTTCCCCCAGATTTGAGTTGATATGAATGGGAGAAATAATTTCTTCCATTGGCTAGGGTTGATGGAAGGGCTAGAAGAATTGATCCACTGAAAACATAATTTTGGGTGTCATCCTACGACTGCATGCCCAAATCCATATGTTTTTTAAAATTCTTTTGACCCCAGATCAGAGCAGACTTGAAAAAAAATATTGATCGAAAGGAGCGTTTTTGCATAAAGGAAGATAGCACTTTCTAGATAATTATAAAAACCCTTACTAGCAAATCCATACTAATTTTGGTTAAGGACAGTGACTTAGTGGAGAGCATAAAAAACAAGATACAAAAATGGGAAGGACTCCAAATAGAAAAACAAAAAATCATATCAGAAGGGAAACTCTTAGAAGACAACAAGACCCTCAAAGAATACAAGATTAACAAAGGATCCACGTTATCCTGAGTATTGGTACTGCAAGGAGGAATATGACCTGGCCTTTTAGTATCCTACAAGTAATATATCAAAGGAGGTGAAGAATATGTTAAGACCACATCCCTAGTTGAGACACCACCTATCCATAACATCCATATGTTTTTTTATTCTTTCGACCCCAGATCAGAGAAGATCTGACAGAAAATATTGAACACAAGGAGGGTTTTTTCATAAAGGAAGATAATAGTTCCCAGATAATTATAAAAAACCTTACTAGTAGATCCATATTAATTTTGGTTAAGGATGAGGAATCAGTGGAGAGAGTAAAAAGAAAGATACAACAATGGGAAGGACTACCCATAGGAGAAAAATTAATCATCTTAAAAGGGAATCTCTTACAAGACAAGAGGACCCTCAGGGAAACAATATTAACATAAGTTCCATGTTATCCTCAGTGTCGGGATTGGGAGGAGGAATAGGACCTCACCTTTTAGTCCCCTACAAGGACACTGGTAGAGGAGGTGCAGAACATGTTAATACTATATCCCTAGTTGAGAAACCACATAGGCATAACATAATGGAAAATATGGATAAACACCCATAGTTGGAGATCTGGAACACACAAGTAAACAATATGTTCTCAATTTTTCACCAAGAGATTGTAATCTATATATTTAATGACTTCTGGCCAAAATATGAGAACCTATATAGATGCTTATACAAAAATTGGACTACAAAATGTGATATATACTTATGCTCAAAGGGCTTCTTCATTGGACACCCTTACTCCAAAGAATATTGCCATAAAATTATGGAGAAGGGATTGTGGTTTTGGGGTAAAGCTAGGTTATTCATTACACCTTGGTTTCAAAAATTTGACTCATTAACCATGGAGGTAAAAAAAAATCATGTATGGGTTCATTTACCTAACTTCCCACTCCCCTTTAGTACCATCAAGTTTGTGAAGCCATCGGAAATGCTCTAGGAATTTTTATTAAACTAGTTAGCGAGAGACTAACATTTGGTATCTTCACATAAGCCTGCATTTGTGTGGAGATTGACCTCAACAAGGGGTTTCCAGATCACATCCAACTGAAAAATGGACACTTCTAGTGGAAAAAAAATTCATATTATGAAAATGCGTCCTTTAGGTACCATGTATGTAACCGAACATGTCACTTACAATATAGCTACCCCATGGCCAAAAAACCATAATATAAGAGGAAAGGGAAGCGACATAAAATAAAGAATTGGAAACCCTACGAGACCCTTTCTTTTGAAAATGAAGAAGAGGTAGATCAAAAGGTTCCCCTAAGCAAAGAAAATGAGGAAATTAATGAAACAATTTCATAGGGGGAGAGCCCTCAACAAAAACATATCCCAATCAGAACACATAGATGGAAGCCACATCAATTCCTGTAGTACATGAAGAAAAAATAATGAAGAATGAGACAACTCTAGGAACCAAATATCTCATGTATCATAAATATTTGAATAATAAAAGGGGCTCACACTTGAAGAAAATGCATCATATAAAACATTAATTATTTTCCAACATGCCACATGGGTTTGGAAGGAAGTAAAAAATAAGAAAGGGAAGAAAGGAAAAGTGGATGATTTCTACAACTATACAAGACATTAGGCATTTCAAGCTAGTTTTTTTCTTTTTTGCTCAGTTACAAGGTATTTAAGCTACTTTTATGAAGGATCCAAGTGATCCTTTATCTATGAATACATGCAAGTCATGTATCTACCAAATGTAATTTTATTTTAATTTAGAGTAAAATTGTAGTTTTTTCTAAGGAAAAAAATCTTAAACCCCCATTTTATCAAGAATATTCTTAATGGAAAATAGAATTTGTTATAATATCATTGGGCAATACTATGTCTTATTAATAACAAATTTTCACTTATCCAAATATCATGAGGAAATACCATGGATTATTAATATCATGGGGCAATTCCATGGCTTCTTAAAAGGGAAAAAAAGGTATAACTAGTTTTGTGATCTCAACCTTTGATTTGTGAATATTACTAAGAATATTATATTTGAAATTTTATTAAGAAATAGTGTTTTTACTAAGGAGTTAAAAGTTTGTTCTGAGGAGCATACCTACTAGTAAGGAATTTTTTTTTTTTTACACAATGAAAATGGAAAAAATAAGAAGAAGCTTGACTAATCCTTGGATACCTGAGTTTAATGGAAAAAAATATGATTATTGGGCCATTACAATGAATGCTTTGTTTTTATCTCAAGATATTTGGGAATTGATGGAGAATGGTTTCCATGAACCAACAGATGTAGTAGCATAGAATGCTTTGACACAAACATAAAAGGATTTGTTGAGGGACAACATGAAGAAGGACTCAAAATACCTCTTCTACATATTTCAAGAAATTCATGAAATTATATTCTCAAGGATTTCAAGATTTCAGCAACAATGAAGTCCAAGAAAACATGGGATACCCTCTAGACATCCTGCCAAGGCATGGAAACAGTGAAGACAACAAAACTAAAAATGTTGAGAAGATATTTTGAGACAATTTATATGAAAGAGTCTAAGAATTTAGACTCATTTTTTACACATATAATCAAATTGGTTATTCAAATCAGGTCTCATGGTGACACACTTGAGGAAAGTAGAATAGTTGAGAAAATTATGTGAATTCTACCAACAATATTTGATGCCATTGTTGTGGCCATAGAAGAGACAAAGGATCTCTCAAAAATTTTAGTGGATGAGATTCATGCCTCACTGATTTCTCATGAACACAGACTGAATAGACCAACAAAATCCTCATTGGAGCATTCCCTCAAGACACGAGTTTCATTTGGTCAAGGTAGAGGTAAAGTAGGAACAAATTGTAGAGGAAGAGTCAGAAGCACACACAAAGGTGGAAGAAGGAGCCCTTCAAGTTCAAGTGGAAGGGGAAAAAATAAAAATCCGAGAAATGAATCAAGCTAGAATCAAGCACAAGCTCAGAGGTATGATAAATCTCAAGTTCATTGTCATTAATGTAAGAACTATGGTCATTATGTGAATGAATGTAGAAAGAAGAAATATGACATAAGTAACAAACCAAATGAAAATTTCATAACGGAAAATCAGAACCATGATAGCATGTTTTAGTTTGTAATGTAGCACAAGAAAAACAAGGAGATGTATGGTTTCTAGATTCAGGGTGTAGCAACCACATGAATGGGAACAGAGAAATGTTTTCCAATATAGATGAAAGTGTGAGATCAAAAGTGACATTAGGGACTGATAGCAAAGTCTCAGTTATGGGAAAAGGCAGAGTCAACATTCTAACAAAGAAGGGAGAGAAGAAATATATTTTAGATGTTTATTGTGTTCCTGGTTTGAAGCATAACCTCATAAGAATTTGAAAGCTCATGCAAAAGGGCTACAATGTCTTTTTCAAAAATGATGTGTGCACAATTTTGGATAAGTCTCCATGCATACAACTGATTGCAAAAGTTTAGATGAAAAACAATAGAATGTTTCCTATCAAGCTAAAATTAGATTTGAGAGAAGAAGGTACTCAAGCACAACTCTCAATGAAATCACAAGAAGATGAAAGAAAAATTGCAATTGTCACACAAGTAAAATTTCAAGCAGAGGTCAAAGATGAAAATTGGTTATTGCATTTGAGATTTGGTCATCTCAATTTTTGAGGTTTGATTTTTTTGCATAGGAAAGGCATAGTGAAAGGATTTCCACTCATAGAAAAACCAGACAGTGAATGTGAAGGATGCATCTTGGTATAACAACAAAGAGAATCATTTCTAGTAGGAAAGTCAATAAGAGAAAAGGCACCCTTGGAGATCGTCCATTTAGATTTATGTGGACAAATACAAACACCATCAATTGGGGGCAGCCATTATATTTTGAATTTTATAGATGATTATACAAGTAATAGATGGGTCTACTTCATAAAATAGAAAAGTGAAGTGTTTAATCTCTTCTGCCAATAAAAATATCTTGTTGAGAAGAAAAGTGGACACTACATAAAAGTGTTGAGGACTGACATAGGTGGTGAATACATCTCAAATGACATTCTACGTTTTTGCAGGTAGCATGGAATTCATAAAAAATTTAAAACAAGATATATACCTCAACAAAATGGTGTCACGGAAAGGAAGAATATGACCATTATGGAAATGGCAAGGAGTATGTTGAAGGCAAAGAATTTTCCAAATGATTATTGGGCTAAATTTGTCACTTTTGCAACATATAATATTAATAGTTGTCCAACCAAAAGTGTTATGAATATTTTTCTTAAAGAGGCATGGAGTGGAAGAAAGCATATTGTCACTCACATGAGAGTGTTTGGATGTGTGGCATATGCACATGTCTCGGATGAGTTGAGGAAGAAGTTGGATAGGATGGGAGAAAAATATATATTTATTAGATAGAATGATGAATCCAAGGCATAAAATCTCTTTAATCCATCAACCAATAAATTAATAATCAATAGAGATGTTTAGTTCATAGAAGAGAAAGAATGGGATGGAATTTTAGAGAAGACATTTAATGTGAAAACATGTACACCACATTAATACAAAGAGGAATTGACCACAACAAGTAATTCCTCAACGGTGCCTCCTCCTACATGACCTACACAAGCTCAAAAAATCAGTCAACATGTGACACCACAAAAAAATAATAGGAAAGTGTTGCGAAGTCAAGAAAGTGCTTCTCCAAGCACACCACAAATATCTGAAACGCCATCTACTTTAAGCGCAACACCAAGTGACATATCAAGCCCATCTTCCGCAAGCATAAGAAGACCAAATTTTAGAAATTTAAGTGAAATTTATGAGCAGAATGAAGTTGATAATAGCGCTGGTACGAATTTCTTATTTGCATTATTTTTTCATGTAGATGACCTAATCCATTTTGAGGTTGCAGTCAAAGAAGAAAAATGGTTTGTGGCAATGGACGAAGAAATATAAGCAATAGAAAAGAATGACACATGGGAGATAGTGGACCTTCCACAAGGAAACCAATTCATTGGAGTGAAGTGGGCGTATAAGATGAAGAGAAACATTGAAGGCAACATTGAAAAGGTATAAATCAAGGCTAGTTGTCAAAGGATAGAAGCAACAACATGGAAGAGATTATGCATAGATATATGTGCTAGTCATGAGGATGGTGATAGTATGTACTGTGTTGTTGATTTCCATGCAACATAAATGCAAAGTGTATCAAATGGACGTAAAATTAGTGTTCTTGAAAGGAGTGCTGAAAGAGAAAGTGTATGTTGTGCAACCTCCTAGTTATGAGATAAAAGGCCAAGAAGAAAATGTGTATAGGGTTAGGAAATCTCTTTATGGGTTGAAGCAAGCACTGCGTGCATGGTATATTAGGATAGATGCTTACTTGATGGACAATGGGTTCGTCAAATGTGAAGGTGAGCCTACTCTCTACATCAAAGAGAATGATGGCAAGATTATTATTGTTGTTTTGTATGTATATGATTTGATTTTTACAGGGAGTGATGATTTACTCATTGCTAATTTCAAGGAATTCATGAAAAGTGAGTTTGAAATGACTCACTTGGGGTTGTTAAGATACTCTTTGGATATAAAAGTGAAAAAAATAGAAAATGATATTTTTATCTCCCAAACAAAGTATGTTGCAAACATTTTAAAGAGGTTCAATATGCAGAAAAACAAGAGAATGCCGACTCCAATAGTCATGGGGTTGAATTTGAGAAAAGAAGATTGTAGCAACAATGTCAATCCAAAATTATACAAAAGTATGGTGGGTAGATTAATGTATTTTACCACAACTATGCAAAAAAACAAGAGAATGCCAACTCCAACAGTCATGGGGTTGAATTTGAGAAAAGAAGATTGTAGCAACAATGTCAATCCAAAATTATACAAAAGTATGGTGGGTAGATTAATGAATTTTACCGCAACTAGACCTGACATAATGTATGGAGTGAGTTTGGTGTCAAGGTTCATGGAGACACCCAAAGGGACACATTGACAACTAGGCAAATGGATTTTAAAGTATGTCAATGGGATAAAGGAATATGGTATTTTGTACACCGCAACAGATGATTTAAGCTGGTTGGTTATATTGATAGTGATTGGGTGATGACAAAAAGAGAAAGCTAGGATAAGTTTTTCATTTGGGTTCAAAAGTCATTTCATGGGCTTCGAAGAAGCAACCGATAGTGCCATTGTCAACAACAGAAACTGAATATGTTGTCGCAACAACATTAGTGTGTCATTCAATTTGGATGAAATTGATGTTGAGTGATTTTTGCCATGAACAAGATGGAAAAACAACTATTTTTTGTGAAAACAGTTCAACAATTGCATTATAAAATAATTATGTTTTTCATAAGAGAAAAAATCACATTGATGCTAAATATCATTTCATAAGAGAATTAGTTAACAATGGTCAGATTGTGTTGCAGCAGTGCAGGTAAGAAGAACGATTTGCAGACATCTTCACACAGCCAAACCATTGGTGCATGGAAATTTTGTTTATCTCAGAGATTGTTTGGTAATGGTCAATGAGATTCAGAGAAGAGTAAAGTAACAAGTTGTAGATTGAGTTTGCAGGCAAGGACATGGATTAAATGAAGTTCTGAACAGAAGGAAAATTAGACATTCTTTAACACATTAAATAACCAAATTCTATTTATGAATGGTTGCTAGAAATGCATGAGCAAGAATTTACTCTGCAACTATTATTTACTGTTTGCAAAGTTCAAAATTATTATGTATTCTGGCGGATATAATTTTGGTTGCCGATAAAAACAGTTTGTTGTGTTACTCCCCAACCCATGTAAAAACGTGGCTGGTGAAAACAGTTTGTTACAGTTTTACTGTGTTACTCCCCAACCCATGTAAAAACTCTTGTTTCACTCCTAAAGGAACGAAACTCTTATTTCACTCGTGAAGGGAACCTCCATATGAATTACTTCATGTGTATTCCGAATCATAATATAATGTTTTGTGTGTTGACATTTAGTTATGAAAATTTCACTTATGAGTTTTACCACAACATTGTTTTATTCTATTTCATTGTGAGTAAATTTATATTAAAATTATTTGCTCATTATAGTTGACCAAGTCAAAATGTTTTAATCTCTCCCACCTTCTTTTAAAAAAATGTCATATGATTTAATTTCAACAACTATATAGTTTGGATAAAGATATTTAAGCAACACTGATCTGTGGTGAAATAATTCCCAATCTCTGAATTTTTGTAACACGGATACTCAATTCCCAGCATAAGGGAAAACTCGTGATTATGTTAAATAATGATGTACAAAACCTTATTTCGTTTTTACGTCCTCTCTAGCCACACCGTAATCAAATAAAAAATATGGAACAAAAAACGAAGATATCAATTTATAACCACTTTGATTAATCGACTCTTGAAAAGTCTCTCTCAGGCTAGCTTTACACAAAAGCAACCAAAACCCTACAAGTTAAAACCCTAAAAAATAACCCTTCGACAAAAAGTTAGGTGAATGGCACTGTCAAAATTGCATTTTCCTGCCCCAGTTTTGATACACATATCTTCTCAACCATACTAAGAATATATAAGAAAATTAAATAGTATTGATTTATATATGGCATGTTATTAATTGAATTTAAATAATTTTATTTTAAATTTTAATTTTTATAGAATTTGATTAATAATGTTAATAAAATAAGACATTAAAATTTTTCCAATATTGAATGGTATTTAATTCTTTAAGATGGCTCATAGATGTGGTTTTTTTTAGACAAGTTGAGGCTATCAAATTTTGATCTCTTGCAATTTACTTATTATTTTTGCTAAATAAAAAATAAAAAATACTGCTAAATTTATAAAAATAAAATAAAATAAAATATTACAATATTTCATTCATACTAAATAAAAATTTAACCTAAACACTTAAAAAAAACAAAACAATAATATAAATTCTCACTATAAAAAAAATTACACACTCAAATTAATTCAAAACTAATTTCTATTATATTTTAACCTTTTTCATAAAAATTTAATAATACAATTTTAAATAAAATTATATTAAAAATATATAAACAAATTTATAAAGATTAAAATATAATAAATTTAAGAAATGAAATATATTAAACTCATATTGAAAAAAGAAGAAGAAAGAACATAACACTTATACAACACTAATTTAATCTTCAAACAAGTAAATCGATTATTTTTTTTTTCACCGCACTTTAAAACAGATGTTGAAAAAAAACTCTCCAATTAAAATCAAATCTAACCTAAATTTATACTACACTAATTTACACTTCAAACACAGACCATTTATTTATTTATTTTCCCCGAACTTAAAATAGATGTAAATATCCAATTAAAATCCATCTAAATTCATATTTTCCCAACATAAATATAGTAAATAATCTATTAACGGTCTAGCCTTTCGTTATTCTAGAATTCATTTTGAAAAATAATGGAGGTTGACTTTCGTCCTCGGTATTATGGAGGCACTGCTAAGATTTATAGGACGTTGTTGCGTTGGTCGAGTATGTCAATTTATTCGTGAAGCTAGCACAACTAACATTAGTAAAAACTAATGTGGTTGAGTATCACGCCGATAGGCGTATATAAAAGATTTACAACCACATTTACAAATGTGGTTGATATACTGCCGACAGTGGCCTATATCCACTACCCATCACATTAATTTTATATATCAATAAATAAATATTATAAATAATAAATTTATTATATTAATAACTTGAAAAAATATATATTATATATTAATAAGAATATTAATATATTAAATATATTAATTATGATTAAAATCACAAAAATATTTTATATATATTAATAATATTATAAAAATATTAATAATATATATTAAAAATATTTATTAATATATTAAAAATATTAACTATATACATATTATAAATTAACTTGAAATATATATAATATATATTAATATAAAAAAAATATTAATAATATATAATAATTTAATATATCATAAATGGTTATATTATTAATAAAGCAAAAGAACTAATAATATATTAATAATATATATTATATCATAGTTGATTATATTATTAATAATATATATTAATAATATTATAATATTACTAATAATCATTATTAATAAATATTTGAATATTTATTTATAATGATTATTAATAATCTTATAATATTATTAATATTACTAAATAAATATTATAATATTATAATATTATTAATATATATTATTAATAATATTATGTAATATTATTAATATATACAAAAATATTTTATATATATTTTTAATATTATAATAATTATTAATAATATATATTAAAAAAATATTTATTAATATATTAATAATATTAACTATATACATACTATAAATTAACTTGAAATATATATAATATATATAAATAATATTTATAAATATAAAAAATTATAAAAATAATATTTCTTAATATTTTTCATATTTATTTATATATTAATATCATAGATGGTTATATTATTAATAAACCAAAAGAACTAATAATATATTAATAATATATTAATAAAATTATAATATTACTAATAATCATTATTAATAAATATTTGAATATTTATTTATAATATATATTAATATATTAATAATATTAAATTCAAGAGAGTAATAAACCATATGAAACAATATTTAAAAACAAAAAAACCTAAGAGATTAATAAACGGGGATAATTAATAATACAAAACCCAATGTCATCATAAACTAAAGGTTTTAAATATTATAAACCATAGGGAATTGAGTGAACCCAAGGGATAAATATTATAAACATAAGGGATCAATATATAAAAACACAAGAGATTAATAAATCGTAAGAATTGATATTTTAAACTAAAAAAACCTCAATAAATTAATAATCCCATAAGAATGAATATTTTAAACATAAGATATTAATAAACGAACGAGATTATTAACATTATAAACCAAAAGAGCTAATCGACCCAAGGGTTTAATCTTATAAATCAAAGGAACTCGGCGAACCCAGGGATAAATATCATAAACCTAACGTGGATGAATATTATAAACAATAAAGATTAAGAAACGCTAAGAATTAATATTTTAAACTCGAGAAATCAAAGAAATGTAACAAACCCCGAGAAATAGTATTTTAAACTCAAGAGAGTAATAAATCCGAATGTGTGATTAACATTATAAACCCAAGAGTTTAATACTATAAACCAAATCAATTGGTAGAACCCAAGAGAAAACCATTACACCAAAAAATTATAAACCAAAGGAATTGGTGAACCCAAGGGAGTTGATTTAAACATTGAGACAATTGTTGTCACAATGCGACGATGGACCAGCCTATGACCAAGGTCGTCATGGGTGATTTTCATATTGAGACAATCTTTGTCGAATGTGACATTTTGATCATGGATGACATTGATCAATTATTAATATTATAAACCAAAACACACTAATAAACCCAAGGGTTTAATATTATAAACCAAAGGAATTGGTGAACCCAAGGAAAACCATCACCCAACAAATTATAAACCAAAAGAAATTTGTGAACCCAGTAGGAATTGATTTAAACATTGAGACAATTGTTGTCACAATGCGACGTTGGACCAACTATGACCATGGTTGGCCATGAGGTGATTTTCATATTGAGACAATGTTTCTCATAATGTGTCATTTGATCATGGATGACATTGATCGATTATTCAGTATTATAAAACCAAACAACTAATAAACCCAAGGGTTTAATATTATAAACCAAAGCAAGTGGTGAACCCAAGGGAAAAATCATTACCCAAAAAATTATAAACCAAAGGAATTGGTGAACCCGCGAGGAATTGATTTAAACATTGAGACAATTGTTGCTCGCAATGCGACGTTGGAGCCATAGTATGACCATGGTTGGCCATGGGTGATTTTCATATAGATACAATGTTTGGTCGAATGTGACATTTTGATCATGGATGACATTGATTGATTATTCATATTATAAACCAAAAAACTAATAAACCCAAGGGTTTAATATTATAAACCAAAGCGAATTGCGAACCCAGGGACAACCATTACCCAAAAAATTATAAACCAAAGTAATTGGGTGATGCGCAAGGGAATTGATTTAAAACATTGAGAAAATTGTTGTCACAATTCAACATTGGACCAACCATGACCAGGGGTTGGCCATGGGTGATTTTCTATATTGAGACAATATTTGTCGTGAATGCGTGAGCATTTGATCATGGATGACATTGATCGATTATTCATATTATAAACCAAAGGAATTGGCGATCCCAAGGGACAACCATTACCTAAAAAAATTATAAAGCAAAGGAATTGGTGAACCCTGAAGGGAATTGATTTGAAAGCATTGAGACAATTGCTTGCTCGAATGCGATCGTTGGACCAACTATACGACCATGATTTGTCATGCGGTTATTTTCATATTAAGACAATATTTTTCGTGAATCGTGACATTTGATCATGGATGACATTGATCCGATTTTTTCTCATATTATATACCAAAATAACTATTAAACCCAGTGGTTTAATATTGTAAACCAAAGGAATTAGTTAACCCAAGGGACAACCATTACCCAACAAATTATAAACCAAAAAGTGAATTGGTGAACCCAAGTGAATTGATTTAAACATTGAGACAATTGTTGTCACAATGCGACGATGGACCAACTATGACCATGGTTGGCCAGTGATGGTGATTTTTTCAAAATTCATATTTTCCCAACATAAATATAGTAAATAATCTATTAACTAGCCTAGCCTTTCAGTTATTCTAGATTTTCATTTTGAAAAAAAATAGAGGTTGACTTTCGTCCTCGAAAGTATTATGTGAGGTACTCGCTAAGATTTATACGACGTTGTTGCGTTAGTCGAAGTATGTCAATTTATCGTGTATAATTAATTTTTTTAATTAATTTTCATATAAATTTAGAAGAATGGTTTCGATGGCTTACCTATTTCTATTTATCTCGAGTCGATTTTTTTATTTTTATTTAAATATAGTATAAAAATTTATTATAAATTATTTGTTAAATCGAGAGTGAAGACCATTATTATTGATTATTATGAATGATTATAACTTATTATTATAGTTAGAGAAGAAAACCACACTATTTAAAATAGAAAAACCCCGTTTTATTTAGAATAATCAACTAGTGAATCGCATAGAGCAATCTTTACTCCAAATGTTTTTTAAGATTTTCTATAATTAATTTAATTTATAATATAAAAAAGACTATTAAGTCATATATAATTACATTAACTCATTTGATATTAACTCTTTCATATTTTCTTATAGTATCTTTCAAAAATGTAATATGGTTGTTTCATAATCAATGGTTGTATATATATGTATTTATTTTCCAAATTCAAATATTTTTTTAAATTTATTAACAAATTTATTTCTTTTTTCTTTTTTTTCTCTTTTTTTATTCATATTGATATTTGAGATTTTTTTTCCTTTAAAATCACATTAAGGTTATTGGGTCAAGATTTTTTAGAACTACTCACTTTGGGTTCATCATCAATACTAAGATTGGGTCAATCGCTTTTAGGAACTACCCACTACACTAAGACATAATGATTGGGGTGTAGTTTAAATCAATGGGAAGAAAAGTTCATATTTTTTTTCTTCAATTTTAATAATATTTGTGTGGTATATATAAGATTTATGGTAAATATATTGCAACCGCATTTAAAAATTATGGTGGGTAGAAAAATATGATGTGCTTATCCACATGGCTCAAAGGCTATAATAAGACCTTAAAACTTATGGTCCAACCAAATTTACAAAAAAATAATTTTTGCAATCAAAATACATTTTTTTTTAAGCTTTAACTGGCATAAGTTGTATTGGTCAATACTAAATTAATAGTGATCAATAGGAAAATAGATTGCTAAAGTCCTATCTTGGGCTAACGATAATAAGCAACTAGTTACATGAGTTGTCTAGATGTATATTATAGAAAATTAAAAATATAATAAATATATTAAATTCATTTCAAATTCAAAATATAGTTTTTATAATACATTTAAAAATATAATTATTTTTGAAATGCATTACATTCATAAGCATTTTAAATTTTAAAAGTATAGTAATTATAGAACAAGTCCAATATATTCACTATTTGCTCTATTCGCAGTAATTTGAAATTGAATTGAATTTATTAATTTCATCGAGAATCATTTGATTGCCAAGTGCCATGACTTGATATTAGGGGATGCAGAAATTTAATGACATTTTATGATTAATGACTAAAGTCTCAATTTTTTGAGATGTGGTTAATTGATTCAATATTGTTGATTTGTGATATTTAATAAAACTTTATATGAAAAAAAATAAGAAATAAATTCCTAATCTTACTTAGTGCGAAGGAAAGTCTAGTATCCACAGGTTCTAAATGGCTTTGAGAATTTCTAAAAACAATTGATTCATATTGAGAAATTGATAATGTGTTATTGTTTTAAGAAAGAACAAATTGACAAATTCTTTTAGTTGTTTCTATTTTCTAACTAATTTCGTGAAAATAAATACACTTTTCCGATTAATTCAAAACCAATCTTAAAAAATATGAAATTGACATATTTTAATTATTTTAAAACTATTTTATATGGTTAGAATTCTTTTTATTTAATAGTACCACTTCTGAATTAGATTAACTATTTTTATTAATTAAAATATGTTTTGAAATATATAAATAAATTACAAAAACATAAAAAGATAACCAACATAAATTTAATAAACCAAATACAATTTAACTCATAAATAAAATAATATAAAAAAAATTAATTACGGTATACTCAATTTAATAATTTTTCAAACATTGTGACAACCCTCATTAAAGAGACAAATTAGTTACAGTTAGTTAAAAGACTATTAGTCAATTATTCTCTTTTAGTTTTTATTTTCTTTTATTATTATGGACAAGGAAAACTTAATGGCAATTGCTCAAGACATAAAGCATTATTTTGTTACTGAGTTAATAAATGAAAACTGAAAATAAAATTAAAGAAAAAGGAATCCTTTAAAAGTTGTTGCAAAAGTGTTTCTATGAATAGGAGGTGGTTGGGGACAGTTAGGAGATACAGTTACCCACCCCTTTAGGATAAAAGGAGAATCTTGGAAAGGGGGAAGGTTCTGAAATCTTTTGGAAAAATGGGAAAGCATCTTTCTTGAGCTGGGGAGGCCTAGTGGAAAATTGTTTCCCAAATTCCATTGATTGATCAGATTCCTTTTAGTGACTGGATAGGCCATCCAGAGGTCACAACAGAGGTATCTCCACTGTTAACCCGTGGCACCGTCCAGAATTTAGGAGCTAGGGGGCAAGTGGAGGACGTAATAGCCTCCCTTGAAAGGTTGGGAGGATAATAGCTGGAAAGAAAGGATTACCTAAGACTTAGATAAGTAAATGCTGTGTGATTTTGTAAATAGATTTATTCAGTTTTCTGTGTAATATTGTTAACTGGATAAATAGTTTAGAGTGATATGATTGATTGTATAAACATCTTGGAATAAATTCAGCATATATATGAATGTAGTTTCCAAGGGTTTGAGCTATCTTTTAGCAAAACCAATATCAAATAGAGTAAATAAATCTGGTTAGGTTACTGTATAGATTTCCGAAAAAGAAAAACAGTAAAGGAATAGTACGGAGTAACTCTAGTAGTGTAAATAACTAAACTAAGAAACATTCTGTTCTTTTTGTATTTCTTTGGCCCTGAAGCTTCTAGAATGAAGAGAGAAGTATTTTTCTTTTCTAGTCAAAATATTATTATTATTTCTTGTGATTGTAGTAGCAATAGCGAAATTTTTTTTATGGCAAGCGAACAGGAAAGCAAGATAAAAACATTTCTGAAAATGAAATAGAGAACAAAACAAAGTGCATGGGAAATTATCGTAGTGACTGATAGTGTTAGCCATAAGACGAGAGAACAAACCAGAGAACGTAATAGCATTTTACATAAAGAAAAACCCTAACTACTGTAGGAAGATAGTGACCTCAGAGTAAAAGGGTAAGGAAAGAATTACTTGAGGTAACCCTCAAGCTCGAGCGGAATCGGTGCCTGACAATTACAGTCCCTATGTACACTTACAAGCTAATATATTTAAGGGAGGAAAAAGCACAAAAAATATAAACCAGAAGAAATTCCGCCAAGAAGAATCGATATGGGAATGTAAATTTACACCTTATGAGTCAACCATAACAGAACGCAGAAATAGGTCATTGCTGTTACAAACTGAAAGATATGAATTAAAACTATCAAAAACTGAGATTGCATGCAAATTGACCACCACCTTAATTTCTTTTCAAAGTTGTTTAAAATATCAAGATCATGCAGAAAACTTAAGTTAAATAGGCACAGTATGGCTAGTGCAAAGATCTGTCCCTATTATACAAATTCGGGCCGGACTTAATTCCGTTAACCCATTTATTTTTCATCGTTTGATAAATGCGGTCAAACCCAGAAATCCACTATGGATAGAAGCTGCAATTACTTTCAAGGAGTATAAGAAAAATCTATGAGTAGCTAGCAAGTTAATTCGCAGATAAGACAAACAACACAAGGCCTACTTTGTCACAGACCATAGCAACCGAACCCTTGAAGCTTTCGACAGAGCATTAGAATATGTTAAGCTCCTTTGGTAGGATTAAATACCTGTACAGAGGAAACCGTTTAGTTTAGCCAAGGAAAGGCGTCGGAAGGTCGATGAATCCACTTACCCATTCTGCACAAGAACAACAGTGATGGAGTCAGTAGAAAGAACAAGGGAAAACTTCCTGTAGGGAGGGTTTGTGCGTTGATTATAAAACAAAAACCTATTTTATATGAGAATTACTTGATGAGGAGTTGAGACCAGTAGTGTACCCTGTAGAAAAATAATCAAGAAAAATGTAAGGCATTGCCTGAATAACCAAGAAAGAAGGGAGAAATACGCAGAAGTTCAGCTAGAACATTTTACTTGGAGAAAGGGTGCAATAAACGTTTACCTCAATATGAAGAAAGTATTGACAGAAGATTGCCATAACCCGCGAGAACTGTTGTGGTGTCCATGAGGAACTCTGCACGACAAAACTTCTTGGGTTAGATAAAACCCTGAGCCCATAAACAGAAAGATAAGGCAAAAGACAGCCGAATACAGTAACAAGAGAGCTTTGTGCTAAATTTGACTGCAAACCTGCAAGGTTTTACCCTATAAATATTTGCCAGAGCGGAGATTGCTAAGTCCGTCGTACAATCACAGGGGTTCCGGGAGAAATCCTCAAGTTGTGAACTCCGAGCTGAAAACAAGGAACTAATGTCGACGAGCACACCGACTACACTCGGAGTAGATGACAAAGAATAAGCCGGCGGGAAACCATAGACTGCCAAGCGAGTTTATCGCTGCCATCTGGATGAGGTAATGAATGTACCTACCGGGTGGTACAAATACAGAATTTCATGCGTATAGAAATTAAGGCCATTTTAATTGATGTGCGCCAAACCTGTAGAGTGAGTCTTGCGGAGACATGAATGTGAACCCAACTTGTGACTCAACCCTACACATGTTAAACCAGACTTAAAATTTAATTCGAAGACGGTGTTGATTTGGTCTACGTGGTATGCCTCGTGGAATACAAGTGGCATTGGCACAACGTTATAACCATCTTCTAGTATTAAATGCCCAGATCCAGTAGAACGTTAAAACATAAAAGAAAACTTAGCACTGTTGTAAACTGTTGTAATAGATTTGGTTTGGTAATTTTTTTTTTTATGTGCTAATTTTATATATATGACAAGTGGTATCAGAGCCTGGTTGCTACACTGGGATCTTAAGGGGTCTACTAACAGAATGCTTGTGATTAGTGCACAAAGCGGAGCAAGCGGAAATGGAAACAAAATCACAACCTGAGGGGACTCAAACCCCCACAATTTTGAACCCAGAGATGTGGGTACAATTGACCGTGGAGCAGCACCAAAAGAATAGTCGATTGCTTGAAGAGCAGCAGCAGCAAACTACATTCTTGTTAAATACAATACAACAACTTCAGGAAGAAATGATAAGAGTTCGAAGGGACAATGATAGGTTGTTACAGGACCAAGAGAAGATCCTGAAGAGTTTGTCAGATAGACAGAATCAGGGAATGAAACACCCTAGTGCTGAAAAAGAATTAACAGCAGAACCATAAGACCAGCAGACTCGGTACAATGCGAATGACAGAACTGAAAAGAGCCTCTCTCAGAGAAGTAAAAATAGAAATTATAATGAGGCAGAATCGGGCAATTTGTCTAGCCAGCAAGACTCTAAAAGACAAAGGGTGGAACTGCAGGGAGAATTTCGAAAGATTGAGCCACCAACATTTGATGGTGAGGTAGAAGAGGCGACTGAAGCCTGGCTGATAAATATGAACAAATATTTCCAGGTCTATGAGTACAGCAGCAATTTGAAGGCCAGACTGGCCATATATCAATTACGGGAAAAAGCCACCCTGTGGTGGGAAGAAGTGAAGAATGTGCACATCATTGATGAACGCGACATAACCTGAGAACTGTTCCAGCAGTACTTTAAAGATAAATACCTGACAGAAATATTTTATGACGACAAGGCAAAGGAATTCCATGATCTTCGGCTGGGACAAATGACGATAGAAGAATTTGTGTCAAATTTCACTTCACTACTGTGATATGTACCTTATCTCCGAGAAGAGAAGGCTAAGGTACAAAGATTTTTAAGCAGCCTACCTGCTCATATGAGAGAACGGAGAGAATTCATTAACCCCCAGACTATGGATGAGGCTATCTGAAAAGCACAGTTGTGTTATCAGCAAAATAAAATCAAGAGTGATGTGGGAAAAGGCTGGCAGCCTAAAAAAGGGAAGAAAAGTAACTCTACATTTAAGAGCAATAAAAACAGCAGCTTTAGGAATGCAGCACGAAGCACAATCAGCAAGCAATTAGGGAGAAACCACCAAAGAATCAAGTGGCCAGCTGAGGAGAAGCCCATGGAAGCATCAAGTAAACCTGATTTAGGACAGAATTCCACACCTCCCTTACAGTGTTGGGGCTGTGGGGAAGCTCACTATTTTAAGAACTGTCCCAGACGGAACAAAAGTGAAACTGTAGCAAATCTACAGGAAGCATCTACAGTAGGAGATGTGGCGCGTAGCGTGCATCGCATCAATGCAGTGCTAGAAGATCGACAGGCTGATTTTCAGCCTACGATGATTGAACTTGAAGGTATATTACTAACCAAACCTGTTTCAATTCTGGTTGATCCTGGAGCAAGTCTGAGTTACATCAGTCCTAAGTTAGTAGAGTTATGTAAATTAAAAGAGTCGAAATTTAAAAATTCATGGCTGGTACAGTTAGCCACCAGGGCGAAACGTAAGGTAACAGCAAAAATTCCTAACTGTGTGCTGGAAGTGGCAGAACAACAGACTGAGGTAGATCTAAATATCTTACCATTGGGGTCGTACGATGTGTTATTGGGTATGGATTGGCTGGAAAGACATTGGAAAATAGTAGACTGTAAGGAAAAGACCATCTCATTCAGAAAGCAAGATGGTATGCAGAAAGTGGTTCAAGGAGTTAAAAAGCCTGTACAATTACGACCAATAACAGCATCTCATATGGGTAAGTGTATTAGAAAAGGGTGCCAGTTATATGCTATTCAAGTAGGATACACAGATTCTAAGGAAAAGGCCCCAATGTTGGAAGATATTCCTGTGGTGCAGGAATTTTTGGACGTATTTCCAGAAGAAATTCCTGGACTACCACCCAAAAGGGATATTGATTTCACTATCGAATTGCTGCCGGGTGCTTCACCAGTATCAAGAGCCCTGTATAGGATGAGTGTACCGGAGTTAACTGAATTAAAAATGTAGTTACAAGAATTATTAGACAAAGGCTATATCCGCCCAAGTGTGTCACCATGGGGCGCACCAGTCCTTTTCGTTAAAAAGAAAGATGGGACATTGTGCATGTGTATGGATTACAGGTAGCTTAATAAGCTGACTGTTAAAAACAAGTACCCCCTACCAATAATCGATGATTTGTTTGACCAGGTAAGAGGGGCTAAGGTATTTTCAAAGATCGATTTAAGATCAGGATATCATCAAGTTCGGATTAAAGATGAAGATATCTGCAAGACAGCCTTCCGCACCCGATATGGTCATTATGAATTTTTTGTACTGCCCTTTGGATTAACAAATGCACCAGCAACTTTTATGAGATTAATGAATGGTGTGTTTCATCGTTTCCTAAATAATTTTGTACTCATATTTATTGACGATATTCTGGTGTACTCTAAAAATGAGGCAGATCATAAGGAGCATTTGCGCATTGTGTTGGAAACGCTAAGGAAGCATCAGCTCTATGCTAAATTCAGCAAGTGCGATTTCTTTAAAACAGAAATCCAGTACTTGGGACATGTCATAACAGCTGAAGGAATAGTTGTTGATCCCAAAAAGATCAAAGCCATCATGAAGTGGCAAGTCCCTCGGCATGTGGCGGACATTAGATCATTCATGGGCTTAGCCGGGTATTATAGAAGATTCATAGCAGGGTTCTCCAAAATTGCCTTTCCCATTACATCCTTGCAGAGGAAGGGCAAGCTTTCTAGATGGACAAAATAATGCCAAGACAGCTTTGAAAAACTAAAGCAACTTCTAACCACAGCTCCAGTACTGAAGGTAGCTGACCCGGAAAAAGATTACGAAGTCTGTACGGATGCCAGTAAAGAAGGAGTTGGAGCAGTGTTAACCCAAGAGGGAAAAGTAATAGCTTACGAGTCAAGGAAACTTAAGGAATATGAGCAGAAATATTCTGCTTATGATTTGGAGCTTACGGCAGTAGTCCACGCCCTCCGAGTATGGAGGCATTATCTACTGGGTAAAATATTTGTGCTGAAAACAGATCATAGCAGCCTGACTAGCTATTTTAAACAAGCAGATTTAAACTGTAGAAAGGCGAGATGGAATGCATTTCTGAGCGAGTTCGACATAGACATTCAGCACGTTAAAGGAAAAGAGAATAGAGTTGCCGACGTTTTAAGTCGAAAATTGCACAGTCTGTTTGCTTTATATTTTTACCAGTTGGAAAGCCAATTGTTGAAGCAACTGAAGGAAGAAGCTCAAGAAGACCCAGAGTATAAGTTTCTGTGGCAGCAAATGAAGAATGACAAAAAGCATAACAAAGCAACAGAGTTTGGAGAAAGTGAGGATTAGGCCTTGACCTTTCGCGGGAAGATCTACGTGCCTAACCGCATCAATCTTACAGAATTAATCCTGAATGAATTTCACCGCAGCAATTACGCTGGTCATCCTGGATATCAGAAAATGCTTACAGCAGTAAGGAAAGTTTATTACTGGCTAGGAATGCGTAAGGACATTGCCGAATACATAAGCAAGTGTTTAGAGTGTCAGCAGGTTAAAGCTGAACATCAGCATCCAGCCGGGTTATTGCAGCCTATACCCATTCCTGAATGGAAGTGGGAAGTTATATCATTAGATTTCATCATAGGGTTACCACGAACAAGGAAGCAGAATGATTCTATTATGGTGGTGGTGGAGAGACTAAGCAAATCCGCTCACTTTATACCTGTGCAATCTACCTATAAGACGGTACAAATTGCGGATATATTTATGAAGGAGATCTTTAGGTTGCATGGCATACCAAAAACTGTGATTTCAGATCGAGATGTCAAGTTTACATCTGATTTATGGAAAACTTTATTTTCTGGATTAGGTACCCAGATACACTTTAGTACTACTTATCATCCTCAAACAGATGGGAAGATAGAGCGTGTAAATCAGGTTCTAGAAGACATGCTGCGAATGTACGTAATGCAGCAACCTACCAAGTGGGAAGATTACTTGCACTTGGTAGAATTTGCATACAACAATGGGAATCACGAGTCTCTGAAAATGAGCCCCTTCGAAGCATTATATGGTAGGCAATGTCACATGCCTATAAATTGGAGCAGTCCCGAAACAAAACTGTTATTGGGACCTGAAATGCTGGCTAAAATGGAGGCAGAGGTAAAACGAATAAGGCAGAATTTGAAAGCCGCGCAGGATAGGGAAAAAGTTTATGCAGACCGGAAAAGATCCTACCGAGAATTCGGGGTAGGAGACCACGTATATGTACGAATTAAGCCTAAAAGAAGCACTATGAGGTGGACCTCTTGTGCTAAGCTGGCTCCCCGATACTGTGGTCCTTTCCAAATATTGGAAAGAATCAGACCAGTAGCCTGTAGATTGGCATCGCCCAGTCACATTCGAGTACATAATGTGTTTCATGTATCCTTACTAAAGCGATACATACATGATGAGAAACATGTAATTCATTGGCAGAATATTCAGGTAGGAAGAAGGATAAATAAACTTAGTTTGTATATTGAATAACTCTAAAAAGTACTGATTTGGAATTATTTTGTGCCTTCCAGGTAGAACCGGACGGAGAGTTCCTGGTAGAGCCTCTATGCATACTTGATCAAAGGGAAATTGAGCTTCGCAAAAGAGTAGTCGTTCAGGTGAAAGTGCAGTGGAAGCACTTTGCACCAGACGAAGCTACTTGGGAGGAAGAAAAGTTTATGCAGGAAGCATACCCCAAACTCTTTCCAGAGAGGGGCTGAAACACCGAGGACGGTGTTACTTTTAGGGGGGGAAGCTGTGACACCCTCATTAAAGAGACAAATTAGTTACAGTTAGTTAAAAGACTATTAGTCAATTATTCTCTTTTAGTTTTTATTTTCTTTTATTATTATGGACAAGGAAAACTTAATGGCAATTGCTCAAGACATAAAGCATTATTTTGTTACTGAGTTAATAAATGAAAACAAAAAATAAAATTAAAGAAAAAGGAATCCTTTAAAATTTGTTGCAAAAGTGTTTCTATGAATAGGAGGTGGTTGGGGACAGTTAGGAGATACAGTTACCCACCCCTTTAGGATAAAAGGAGAATCCTGGAAAGGGGTGAAGGTTCTGAAAACTTTTGGAAAAATGGGAAAGCATCTTTCTTGAGCTGGGGAGGCCCAGTGGAAAATTGTTTCCCGAATTTCATTGATTGATCAGATTCCTGTTAGTGACTGGATAGGCCATCCAGAGGTCACAACAGAGGTATCTCCACTGTTAACCCGTGGCACCGTCCAGAATTCAAGAGCTAGGGGGCAAGTGGAGGACGTAATAGCCTCCCTTGAAAGGTTGGGAGGATAACAGCTGGAAAGAAAGGATTACCTAAGACTCAGATAAGTAAATGTTGTGTGATTTTGTAAATAGATTTATTCAGTTTTTTGTGTAATATTGTTAACTGGATAAATAGTTTAGAGTGATATGGTTGATTGTATAAACATCTTGGAATAAATTCAGCATATATATGAATGTAGTTTCTAAGGGTTTGAGCTAGATTTTAGCAAAACCAATATCAAATAGAGTAAATAAATCTGGTTAGGTTACTGTATAGATTTCTGAAAAAGAAAAACAGGAAAGGAACAGTACGGAGTAACTCTAGTAGTGTAAATAACTAAACTAAGAAACATTCTGTTCTTTTTGTATTTCTTTGGCCCTGAAGCTTCTAGAATGAAGAGGGAAGTATTTTTCTTTTCTGGTCAAAAGATTATTATTATTTCTTGTGATTGTAGTAGCAATAGCGAAATTTTGTTTATGGCAAGCGAACAGGAAAGTAAGATAAAAACGTTTCTGAAAATGAAATAGAGAACAAAACAAAGTGAATGGAAAATTATCGTAGTGATTGATAGTGTTAGCCATAAGACGAGAGAACAAACCAGAGAACGTAATAACATTTTACATAAAGAAAAACCCTAACTACTGCAGGAAGATAGCAACCTCAGAGTAAAAGGGTAAGGAAAGAATTACTTGAGGTAACCCTCAAGCTCGAGCGGAACCGGTGCCTGACAATTACAGTCCCTATGTACACTTACAAGCTAATATCTTTAAAGGAGGAAAAAGCACAGAAAATATAAACCACAAGAACTTCCGCCAAGAAGAATCGATATGGGAATGTAAATTTACACCTTATGAGTCAACCATAACAGAACGCAGAAATAGATCATTGCTGTTACAAACTGAAAGATATAAATTAAAACTATGAAAAACTGAGATTACATGCAAATCGACCCCCACCTTAATTTCTTTTCAAAGTTGTTTAAAATATCAAGATCATGCAGAAAACTTAAGTTAAATAGCCACAGTATGGCCAGTGCAAAGATCTGTCCCTATTATACAAATTCGGGCCGGAACTTAATTCCGTTAACCCATTTATTTTTCATCGTTTGATAAATGCGGTCAAACCCAGAAATCCACTGTGGATAGAAGCCGCAATTACTGCCGAGGAGTATAAGAAAAATCTATGAGTAGCTAGCAAGTTAATCCGCAGAGAAGACTAACAACACAAGGCCTACTTTGTCAGAGACCATAGCAACCGAACCCTTGAAGCTTTCGACAAAGCATTAGAATATGTTAAGCTCCTTTGGTAGGATTAAATAACTGTACAGGGGAAACCGTTTAGTTTAGCCGTGGATTTACTGAAAGTGATAGCTAAGGAAAGGTGTCGGAAGGTCGATGAATCCACTTACCCATTCTGCACAAGAACAACAGTGACGGAGTCAGCAGAAAGAACAAGGGAAAACTTCCTGTAGGGAGGGTTTGTGTGTTGATTATAAAACAAAAACCTATTTCATATGAGAATTACCTGATGAGGAGTTGAGACCAGTAGTGTACCCTGTAGAAAACTAATCAAGAAAAATATAAGTCATTGCCTGAATAACCAAGAAAGAAGGGAGAAATACGTAGAAGTTCAGCTAGAACATTTTACTTGGAGAAAGGGTGCAATAAACGTTTGCCTCGATATGAAGAAAGTATTGACAGAAGATTTCCATAACCGGCGAGAACTATTGTGGTGTCCATGAGGAACTCTGTACGAAAAAACTTGTTGGGTTAGATAAAACCTTGAGCCCGTCAACAGAAAGATAAGGCAAAAGACAGCCGAATACGGTAACAAGAGAGCTTTGCACTAAATTTGACTGCATACCTGCAAGGTTTTACCCTATAAATATTTTCCAGAGTGGAGATTTCTATGTCCGTCGCACAATCACAGGGGTTCCGGGAGAAATCCTGAAGCTGTGAGCTCCGAGCTGAAAACAAGGAACTAATGTCGACGAGCACACCGACTGCACTCGTAGCAGATGACAAAGAATAAGCCGGCGGGAAACCATAGACTGCCAAGCGAGTTTATCGCTCCCTTCCGGACGAGGTAATGAATGTACCTGCCAAGTGGTACAAATACAGAGTTTCATGCATATAGAAATTAAGGCCAGTTTAATTGATGCGCGCCAAACCTGTAGAGTCAGTCATGCGGAGACTTGAATGTGAACCCAACTGGTGACTCAACCCTACACATGTTAAAATAGACTTCAATTTTAATTCGGAGATGGTGTTGATTTGGTCTACGTGGTATGCCTCGTGGAATAAAAGTGGCATTGGCACAATGTTATAACCATCTTCTAGTATTAAATGCCCAGATCCAGTAGAACGTTAAAACATAAAAGAAAACTTAGCACTGTTGTAAACTGTTGTAATAGATTTGGTTTGGTAATTTTTTTTTTATGTGCTAATTTTATATATACGACAAGTGGTATAATTGCGACAAGAATTATGAACATTCATCATTATTCCTCAATATAAATCATGTCCTCTGAAATAATTTGGAAATTTAAAAAAGATCACATATTTTAAAGAAAAGTCATTATTAATTTAAATTTTTATATATTAAGAAATAATACTCATGAATTATAAAACATTTGTAACATAAATGATATAAAAAAAACATGTATTTTTGGAATAATAAAACGATGTATATTTGGAGGTATGAAAATTTAGATATATTTTATTAAGTAAATTTTTTAAAGATTAATGGTTATAAACATTTTAATTTTTTTTATTAAATAATTAGTTTAGATCTAGAGTTAATATTGATTTAGGTCATCTTAGTTCGCTCTATAAGGAAACTACATTCCACATAAATACCATGGCACAATACCATGGGTTGTATTTATAGTTTATCATTATTTTATTTTATTTTATTTATTTGTTATTTATGTGACAAACATGGAAGCCGGCAGGACATGGTCTAGTGGTCACTTCAACATTGTTAATGTGTTCGAGTCACAAATTTAAGTCTCGTTGACCGAGTGATTCTCTTAGAGATTGGTTCCCCGCGAAATTATAGTGTTAGCCCTTCTCTCGAAAGGTTGGTTCTCTCCGTAAGATTATAGTAATGGGAAGTGAGGGTTGGACCCCGGCTTTTAAAACAAAGACGTCCAAGAAATAAACTCCAATGAGAATCAATTTAGCTTCAAAAATTCATAATTTTCCAAAATAAATATATTAATTAATCAATTAATACCCCGACTTTCGTTATTCTAGAGTTCATTAAAAAAATAAAATAATGGAGGCTGACTTTAGTCCTCTCAATATTTCCAACACTAAAACACCAAATATAAACCGGTTTCTCTTTATATCGACCCGTTAGAGTAGCTCGACGATCTCGCATGTAAAATCCAACTAACAGCCTATTATTATTATCCGTGACCTAAAAATCGGCATTCTTATATTATCTACATGCTAAAAATCTCACACGCCTAATTATGGTAGCTTTTAACATGATGTATGTATATTCACAAGTCCTCAAACACCGTTTTAAGCCATCAATATTTCAAGAATCCCACACTCCAATTGGCATTGACGAAAACAACAAAATCTAAACAAGTTTTCTCTTTCCTATCGACCCGTTAGAGTAGGTCGACTTAAAGCATAAAGCTCAAAAGCTCACCATCTCACACTGAGCATCCAACGAACAGCCTATTATTATCCACTACCGTAAAAACGACATTCTAATATTATCTACTTTTGCTAAAAATTCATACGCCTAATACTGGCAGCTTTAAAAATAATCTATGTATATATCTCCGTGGAAGTATATTCACAAGACCTCAAAGTGCTGCGTTGAAGCAATGGGAAGAGGGAAAATAGAGCCGTAAAGAACCAATAAATATTGCAGAAGTCAAAAACCATTATCTTAACAATACAAGGATCAGAATGAGGAAACAAAAGCTGTGACCAAGTTCTAACCAAAGATTTGGGTAACTGAACAAAAACTCGCTGAGGAAGAATAAGCATACAGCCAGCTTCATCAACCTTTTGCATTTGTTCATACCAGAACTGACCAAATCTCCATTCAAACAAATAATCTAAGAAGACCATTATCATTATCCGCATTCGATGAGAGACATAAATTTTTGGCTCAGAGGGTAGGTATGATGATACATACCAACTGTCAATCCGGCCCGTCACCCTTAACCTTCGCTGGAGAAATCGCCTGTAGGCACAACCAGCTTCTAAACAAAACCACAGTGCACAAATCCAAACATTACCATGCGAATAAACCTTACCATGCATATTATCGCTTCCTCGGCTCTTTTTCCAGAAATTTCCTGACAGCCCTACTGGCAGACCCAACTCGAGTTGCGTGGGTGTACTTTGCATTTATGACGTTTGGTGCGAGAGATCCTGTCATCTGTTATCCTCCCGGCATTTGCATGCACTCTCCACGTGGTGACCATCCTCCCCATGTGACAGGCTACGGTCACCAACATATTGGTTAGGCTCCACCCTCCCCCTATTATATATTTTTATATTTTCAGTATAATTGTATTTAAAATTGTATTATTAAATTTTAATGAAAAAATTTAAAATATAAAATAATTTTAACTAAAATATGTGGTTTTAAAATGATTAAAATATGTGGTTTTAAAATGATTAATATACAAAAACAATGGCATTTTAGAAATTGGTCTTGAATTCATTTGAATATGCAAATTTTTACAATTATAGTTTTTTTTCTTAGAAAATTTGTTTGGCTTAGACTTGTTCTCCCAGCTAATATGAATGAAACGTTGTAATGTTCTATTTTATGAATGAAACATTGTAGTCCCTATTTTATTAATATTCCTGATCAAATTATATAAAAACAAAAACAAAAATATAAAATATAAAATTAAATAAAATTATTTAAATTCACTTAATAACATGCGCATGTATAAAATGTTACACGAACCCTTATCAATACTGTCTAATTTTCTTATATATTCTCAGCATGGTTGAGAAAATGTGTTAAGCACAAATGTCTATCAAAACTGGGGAGGAAAATGCAATTTCGACAGTGCCATTAACCTAACTTTTTCTTGAAGGTTTTTGCGGTTAGGTTTTAACTTGTAGGGTTTTGGTTTTCTTGTGTTAGTGCTAGTGAGGGAGAGTTTTCAAGAGTTAATTAACTTCAGCTCATGCACCGGATATCTTCGTATTTTTTTTTTCGTATTTTTTATTTGATTACTTGTGGTCGTGGAGACGATGAAAAAGAAGTAAGGTTGGGTAGCAGCATTATTTAACATAATCACTCATTTTCGCTAGTCATTTACACAATGGCGGCGCTGCGCATCCTAACTTCAAATTTTAAAACAGGGATATGTCTCCATGGAGGTTAAGTATTGACCCAACCAACCGCCACTTTACTAATGTAATAATTGCCTCGCAGCTTCCCGAGTGTTCGTTTAGCTTTTCGGAGAAGCTATCTCCACCCAGACACAATCCATAGCTTCTCAAACAAGTGGCAACATGTTCGTTGTAATGAAAATCACTGGGCTTTGAGTGATACGTGTTCTTTGATATTGTATCGCAGCAAGTAAGCCCTTTAATACGTTAGATTGCCGGTGAGTTTTATAGGTGTGCCATCTGGAAAGAGATCGTTGAAGCAAGCTGCAGTGTCCGTGTGTTGTACATTAAGATTATGGTGATGACTGCGAGAGTTTGGCTTGTTTTTGTGGTGGTAAATCAGCAGGTGAGAAATGATGATGGTGAGAGGAGACAATTGTAGTTCTTAGAGAGTTCTTTAAAAAGTATCATGTGTGAAAACTCGTAAAGGAAGATTTTACCGCCCGGTGAAAGTTTATTTTTCATTGTGAAGGACACAAAGAAATCATCTACATCAGGAAGAGAGGGTAATCGGGCAGATTAGCGAGGTTTGTGTTCCACTGTGTCTCCAAAAGGAAAGGTTGCGGTAACGGTAAAACCATACTCTGAATATTTTTTATAAATCGACTGCACAATATTTAATCCATCAAGTATGTTATACTTGGTGATAAATTTGGTATTTTGAAAAGAAAACAATGAAGTTTTATATTTGGTTTAAAGCTAAAGACTTGACTTAAGTGGGATATTTTGGAAGTGATTTATTTTACAAACTGGAGTTATTTACGGTGAAAAGAGTTTTTATGAATCTCAACCATTTTTATACACAACTCCAAGTTTGAACTAAGTGAAACAAGTTTGTGCTTGTTGTTATGGGTTTGTAAGTTCATGGGTTCGTAAGTTTATTAAGTAAAATGTGAATTGTGGTGATGAAATAAGTTTGCAATAGTTATTTTCTTCTTTTGGGCAGTTTGAAGATTTTAAAAAATAGTTGTGAAGGTTGTGGAGTAATAAGAGTTTTTTTTAATAAATTAAAAGGAAAAAGGGGAAAGTAAAATAAGTTAAAGAAGGTGTTATTGTTGTTTGTAAGGAGCCATTAAAGTTTAGATTGTTTCTTGAATATTCATAAGCTTACTACTATGGCAAATATTTTGGCAGAATCTTATTTAACTAACTCTGATAAGTTAGATGGTGAAAATTATGCAAATTGGAAGTTTAAGTTGCAGACTGTGATGGAAGGCTCTAATATGTGGACAATTGTGTCTGGAGATGAAGTCAAGCTAGAACTCCCTCAAGCTTCAGCTGCTACAATTCAAGATTGGCAACGACGAGAAAACAAAGCGAAGGTATTGTTGCAGATGTTCGTTAAGGACAATATTATTCCGCACATTAGAGAGTGCAAGACATCCAAAGAGACATGGGAGACTCTAAAAAATTTGTATGAAACGAAGACCACAAATCGAATATTGTATTTAAAGAGTAAGCTTCTTTCAATTAAGATGGAAGAAAATGAAAATATTTCTAGTTTTATTTCTAGAATTAAGGACTTGAAAGATAAATTAGGTGACACTGGTGAAACAATATCTAGTACAGACTTGGTTACCGTGACATTAAATGGAATGTTGGATGAGTATCAAATGTTTATCACTGGTCTTGCAGCCAGAGAGAAGGCTCCTACGTTTGCTGAATTGGCAGGTATACTTATGCAAGAAGAAGAGCGAAGAAGAAGTCTTAATCAGAAATCCCCAAATTTAGATTTAGCATTGATGGCTAAAGGAAAGCAAGCATTCAAAAGAAAACAATGGGAGAAAAATAAATGGAAAAGGCCACAGGTAAAATCATTTCAAGGTATGCCTTCACCAAGGTCAAATGTCAAATCAAGTAGAGATGGTGCATGTTACTATTGTGGAAAGCCTGGTCATTATGCTAAGAATTGCTTGAAAAGAAGATCTGATTTATTTAAACTAAGAAGACATACATGAAACTATGTTGATAGAGATGAGGCAATCGGTCATGAATTTAACAATCTTCAATTATTTGTGACTAATGCTGCTTTGTCAACAGAAACTGATGATGATAATGCTTGGTTTATAGATTCTGGTGCATCAATCCACATGTCATGCAAAAGAGATTGGTTTGATACTTATCATGAAGTTAATAATGGTGCACACATTTATTTAGGAGATAATAGATCACATGAAATAAAAGGATATGGTGATATAAGTGTTACTATGCTTAATGGACAAGAAAAACAAATTCGAAATGTGGTGTATGTTCCAGGATTAAAGAAAACCTTAATATCTGTCTCTACTATTACAGATCAACATTTGAAAGTTGAATTTATGAAATCACAATGTTTGGTAAAGGATATGCAGGACAACTACAAGGTTGTTACTAAAGGAATGAGAGTTGGAGGATTATACGAGTTGGATGTGACAAAGAATAGGCATCAAGCTTTGGCATCAACAGACATGTCAAACGTAGAGCTTTGGCATCAAAGGTATGGGCACTTAAATCATAATGACCTAATGTTACTTCAAAAGAAAATGATGGTAGAAGGCCTTCCAAATATTAATGGTGAACACTTTGAATGTGAAGGTTGTGCACTAGGAAAACAACATAGAGAAGAATTTCATATGCATGAAAATAGAAGAAAATGTGAAATACCTGAACTAGTGCATACTGATTTATGTTGTCCAATGCAAACTAAGTCACTTGATGGAGCATATTACTTTCTTATATTTATTGATGATAGTACTAGATACACTTGGGTGTACTTTATAAGATATAAAAGTGATGTGTTTGAATACTTTAAAGAATTCAAGAATATGGTAGAAAAACAATCAGGAAAGAGTATTAAAATTCTTCGATCAGATAAAAGTGGTAAGTACACTTCAAGAGCTTTTATCAAATATTGCAAACAAAATGGAATTGTGCAACAATTTACAGTACCACATACACCTCAGCAAAATGGTGTAGCTGAAAGAAAGAATAGAACATTAGTTGAATGTGCTCGTAGTATGTTGAAAAGTAAAGGACTTTCTAATAGTTTTTGGGCTGAAGCCATTAATACAGCTGTATATCTAAAAAATAGAAGTCCTACAAAATATCTTGAGCACAAAACACCATTTGAAGCATTTTATGGTTTTAAACCTAAAGTTAGTCATTTAAGGATATTTGGATGCAAGGCCTTTGCTCATATTCCTAAGGAGGATAGAAGAAAATTAGACGCCAAAGCTATCAAATGCATTTTTATTGGATATTGTACTAATCAAAAGGCATATAAAATGTATGATCCAAATACTCACAAGGTCTTTGCAAGCAGAGATGTTATATTTCATGAGCATGATCTTAAACAAATGAAAGATGATGAATATAATGTATGGCATCCTACTTATAACTTTAAAGAAGATGAAGTTGTGGAATCATCTCAAGAAAGCATGGACATTCCAAAAGACAATTCAAGAAGCCAAAGCCCCCAAAGAAGTGATGAAAGCACTCCACAGAGAAGAAGAAGAGAAGGTACTCCACAGTGTAATGAATCTTTAAGAAGGTCAACACGACAAATTCAAACCCCTATCAGGTATAAAGATTATGCTTTAATGACTCAAGTAATGAATGTTTTTGAGCCTTCAAATTATGAAGAAGCCAAAAATCATAAAGAATGGATGGAAGCTATGAAAGAAGAATATAACTCTATAATGAAAAATGAAACTTGGGAATTAACAGAATTACCTGAAAATAAAGTCCCTATAGGATCAAAATGGTTGTACAAGACAAAGTTTAATGCAGATGGTAGCATAGACAAGTATAAGGCAAGATTGGTTGCAAAAGGTTATTCACAAAAGGAAGGTATAGATTATGAAGATACCTTTGCTCCAGTAGCAAAAATGAACACAATCATAATATTGATAGCATTGGCCACTAAATATGATTGGAATCTATATCAATTAGATGTGAAGTCAGCTTTCCTAAATGGGGAGTTAAAAGAGGAAATTTATCTTGTTCAACCAGAAGGATTTGAAAAGAAGGGACAAGAACATCTTGTATGCAAATTAAAAAAGGCCTTATATGGACTAAAACAGGCACCGAGATCTTGGTATGAGAAAATAGATAAATTCTTCTTTCAACAAGGATTTAACAAAAGCAAGAATGATCCAAATTTATATGTCAAGACAGATAGAAATGGAGACATAGCATTAATCTCTATATATGTTGATGATCTAATAATAACAGGGAGTGCTGCTGAAATTATTAATGATATAAAAATGAAGTTATCACAGGAATTTGAGATGAAGGATCTTGGAGAAATGCATTATTTTCTAGGTCTTGAAGTATGGAGAGATAATGGAAGAACTTTAATCACACAAAGAAAATATACAAACAAGGTACTAAAGAGATTTCATATGAAAGGATGTAAAGTAGTGAGTACTCCTTTGGAACATAATATCAAATTGAGAAATGATGATGGAACAAAGGAGGTGAATGGAACATTGTATCGACAATTAATGGGAAGTTTGAATTATCTCACTACCACTAGACCGGACATTGCCTATGCAGTAAGCATACTTAGTCAATTTATGGCTAAGCCCCTTGAGAGCCATTGGATGGCTGCAAAAAGGGTCCTTCGATATTTAAAGGGAACTATCAATTTTGGTATTGAATATACTAATGATTGTAATGTTGAATTGACAGGTCATTCTGATTCTGACTGGGCCGTAAATCCAGATGACAGGAAATCCACCACTGGATATGTGTTCAATATAGGATCAGGAGCAATATCATGGAGCAGTAAGAAACAACCAACGGTGTCCTTGTCATCAACTGAAGCAGAATATAAAGCCTTATGTAGTACCACCTGTGAAGCTATATGGCTAAGAAGAATACTTGAAGATATTGGTGAAGCTCAAGAAGAACCGACAGTGATCAGATGTGATAATCAAAGCACCATCAAATTGGCAAACAATCCTGTCTATCATGCAAGAACAAAGCATATAGGCACACAATATCATTTTGTAAGAGAAAAGGTCCAATCAAAAGAAATTGACTTAATATATTGTAATACAAATGAAAATGTAGCTGACATATTCACTAAGCCTCTTGGGAAGGCTAAATTTGAGACTTGTAGGAGTAAGTTATGTGTTGTAGAAAATCCAAATTATGTTGTAAGCCTAGCTGAGACTTAGACCAGCAGGCATGTCAATTAAGAGTATGTTTGTGTCCTATGTATAGTGTGTCTGTATATGGTTGGAATTAAGCGGGAGTGTTGGATATACATTAATTCCAACCAACCCGCTGACTTCATTCAATGCAGGAAATATCTCAGAGCTTCTCGAGTGTTCGTTTAGCTTCTTGGAGAAGATCTCCACCGACATTCAGGAATCGAGAAGCCTCTCATATGTATATAAATATGTGTTTGTTGTAATGCAAATCACCAGTTTGAGTGAGATTGGTAGCCCTTCCGATAATTTCTCCATTGATTTTGCACGGCAACGAATTGGCAAATGGACCGAAATAATAAGAAAGAAAGAAAGATCTTGGTTTTTATCATGATTGTTATCGCTGCAGTCAAGTAGGGCACGGGATTCTAATTGCAGCGATGATAATTTTTCGAAGTTTGTCATGTAACGCTCCACTATGCTTTTCATATCTGAACTGGCGTAATCGAAAAACTTTCCCGAGCTTGAAAAGATGAGTACTGCCACGTCTGTATCACATAGGATGGACAGTTTTTTGACCTCTTCTTAAGCAGACCTGCTCTTCGCTTGGAGAAGGTGGCTTGCCTACTCGTTGGATTTTCTATTCTTTTAATCTCTATTTTCCCTCTTTAGGCGTGTGGGATTTTTAGCCAAAGTAGATAATAATAGAATGTCGTTTTTAGGGCACTGGATAATAATAGGCTGTCCGTTGATGTTCAATGTGAGTTGGTGAGCTTTTATTCTTTAAGTCGACCTAGTCTAACAGGTCGATAGGAAGAGAAAACTGGTTTAGATTTTGTTGTGTCAGGTAGCAGGTGTAAGTTGTTGGGAATATTGATTGTTGTAACGCCGCTGTTTGAGGACTTAGTGAATGTACATAGATCATATTCAAAAAGCTACCATAATTAGGTGTGTGAGATTTTTAGAAGTAGATAATATTAGAATACCGATTTTAGGGTACCAGATAGTAATAATAGGTGACTGTCCGTTTGATTTTCAGTGTGAGATGCTTTAAGTCGACCTACTCTAACGGGTCGATATAAATAGAAAAACCAGTTGATATTTGTTGTTTCGGATCTAGGTAGTTGGAAATGTTGATAGGACTAAAGTCAACATACGTCTGTTTTAAAAGTCGGTGAATATATATTTCTATAATTTGTTTACATGTTCGAAAATTAAATACCTGTAGAGTAAATGTTCTTTTTGGGTGGTGTATATTTTATGAGTTTAATATCTTTGGTTTATTAAATTTATATCAGTTGTGTTTTTATGGTTTTAAATTTATTTATATATTTTAAATAATAAAAATAAATAATTTTATTTAAAATGGTATTATCAAATGAATGAAAAAGATAAAAATATAAATTAATTCTAATTAAAATATTTGGTTTTAATATAATTTGAATATGTCAAAAAAACAAATTAAGTTGATTTTGAATTAATTTTAGTGTATCTAGTTTTACAGTTAAAATAGAAACAACTAAAAGAATTCTGGTTGTTAAAAAAAAATTGTCAAAAAACTATGAATCATGATATGTTTTACCCATCATCAGTAACACAAATAGTTTCTCAATATGAATCAATTGCTTTTAGCAATTTAAATTATTGGTTTATTTATATACCAATTTGAGATTTCATAAGAGCATAGTAATTTTTTTTTTTGTAAAGTGAATTGTATTGCTTTCAAAAAAGTAGAGTTTATATTAAGAGTATGAATAACCTTTTTAGTTTCTCACTAAGGAGAACATACAAGGAGAAAATTCCATAGGAAAGACAATGATAACTTTAAAAAGAGATCACAAAGTCCAAAATATAACTAGAGCATTGACCTAAGATTCTCTTTCTAGTAGTATCTATACAGTAGGAAACACAAAACATCATCATGCTACATCTAAGTTGAGCAGTTCAAATACAAAATTGGAACCTAGATGAGTTTCTTTGGGTACTCAGGAGATTTTCTCAGCTAAAGAAGTATGCCAAGATGCTACTCTTTTTTTTCCATTCTACAACCCAAGTCTCTCAGATGTTGATGTAAGATCTCCAAGGAAAAGATGACATCTCTCAGTACTAGTTTTGGTCCCCAAGCATGTGCCCTAATAAAAAGTTCATGTAAACTCTGGTACCTAAAGGCCACATTTTCATAATCTAAACTCTTTGTCCACTCGAAGTGTCCATTTTTTAGTTGGATGTGATCTGACAACCCCTTCCTGAGGTCAATCTCCACACAAATGTAGGCTTATGTGAAGATCCATAATGTTATTCTCTCACTTGCCATTTTAATAAAAATTTCTAGAGCATTTCCGATGTCTTCAAGAACTTGATGGTGCCAAACGGTAGTGGGAGGTTAGTAAAACGAACCCAGACCTGATTTTTTTTTACCTTCGTGGTTGATGAGTCAAATTTTAAAAAGTAGGGTGTAGTGAATAACCCAACTCTGCCCCCCAAACCAAGGTCCCTTCTCCATATTTTTTTGGTAATATTCTTTGGAGGAAGGTTGTCCAATGAACAATCTCTTCGAGTGTAACTATATGTTACATTCTGTAGTCGAATTTGCATATATCCATCTATATAGGTCCATAGATTTTGGATAGAATCAGTTATATATATATTACAACCTCTTGGTGAAAATATGAGAACATGTTGTTTACCTGTGAGTTCTAGATCTCTACCTATGCGTGTTTCTCCATATTTTACACTATGTTATGCGTAGGTGGTGTTGCAAATAGGGATGTGGTATTAACATGTTCTGTACCTCCTCTGACATCTTCCTTATAGGATACTAAAAGGCCAGGTCTTATTCCTCTTTGCAGTTGTGATACTGAGGATAACATAAAGCCTCTATTAATATTAGATTCTTTGAGGGTCCTCTTGTCTTGTAAGAGATTCCCTTCTGAGATGATTTTGCGTTCTGCTATTGGGAGTCTTTCCCATTGTTGTATCTTGTTTTTTATGCTCTCCATCGAGTCCTATTCCTTAATCCAAATTAATATGGATCTACTAGTAAGGCTTTTTATAATTATCTGGAAAGTGATATCTTAATTTAAGAAAAAACCCTCCTTCTGATCAATATTTTCTATCAGATATGCTTTGATCTAGGGTATAAAAAATAAAAAAACATATGGATGATATGCTTAGGTGGTGTATCAACTAGGGATGTGGTATTAACATGATCTACACCTCCTCTAACATCTTCCTTGTAGGAGTCTAAAAGGCCAAGTCCTATTCCTCCTCGCAGTCCTCATACTGAGGATAATGTATAACCTCTGTTGATATTGTATTCTTTCAGGGCCCGCTTGTCTTGTAAGAGTTTCCCTTCTAAGATTATTTTTGTTCCGCCATTGGAAGTCCTTCCCATTGTTGTATCTTATCTTTTATGCTCTCCACCGAGTCCTGATCCTTAAACCAAATTAATATGGATCTTCTAGTAAGGGTTTTAATAATTATCTTGAAAGTTCTATCTTCCTTTATGCAAAAACCCTCCTGATGATCAAGATTTTTTGACATGTATGCTCTGATCCAGGATCTAAAGAATAAAATAACATATGGATTTAAGCATGCAGACCTAGGACCACATCCGAAAGTACATTATGAGTGGATAAATTCTTCTAGCCCCTCCATCAACCCTAGCAAAAGGAATAAATTATTTCTCCCATTCATATCAACTCTGATCTAGGGGTAGCACAACGGAAAATATTGAGAACCAACAAATTTTAGTGTAAACCACAATGTAACATATAAAACCCTCTTTTCACCCTCAATATATAAATTTAAAAGGGACTTGTGATTTGAGGGAAGCGAAAGAAAACCTTCAACGTTGATCTCCCTAGTGCAGCGAGCAAGTTTATCTAGAGGTACAGAATGCCCATATGTTCAGTTATTGACTCTGATTTTTACCACTAAAATGACATGTAGTCGTGGCCACCTACGGTAGGCTAATAATACGAGGGGAACATTTGCATATCCAAAATCCTTTTTTCCATCTTATTATGAGGTCATGTAACTGCGAGTGGGTGGTTTTTTCACTATAGGCACTACCCAAATCCTTTCATGCCCAAATTCATGGAGGAAAATGAATCCAACAGCTATGATATTTAACTTTCCTTCATTGCCAGTGACGACCTCATGTTCGATTGTAATGATGAATTGCGTAGAACTACATGAAGTGGAACACCTACAAACCCATGCTCCATTCTCTCTCGAGAAACCCTGCTTATCATCCAACAATTAGGTCTTTCATGGAGAGTTAAGAATTTTGTTACTAATTTTTATTTATTTTTTATTTATAGGTTTAACTCATATCTTCGTTTTCAATAATACTAATAATAATTCAAAATAAAGATATAATTTAGGTAATATTTATTATTTTTTAATTTTGGCAATGTGAGATGTATTAGTAGATAAATATTTTGAGATATATTAACATTTATCAACCATATAATTTTTATAATTGTCCCTAATTCACAATCATATATATTTGGAAGGACACATTAGTTTTTTATAAAACTCCATCATTAATTGTTGAGAAATAACAAAGTATAATATTTTGAAATTATGATTTGTATTATATATATATATATATATATATGTATGTATAAACAATTTCCCCAAACTATTTTACAATCTTTTGTATTTTTAGAAAAAAAATTAAGTTTGTGTAGGTAAATATATCATTGAAATTAGATACATAGATAGAACTTTGAAGGAAAACTAGAAATTATGTTAGTTTTGGTCAAATATTCAAATTTCCATGCATCCAACTTAAATTGTGTTTCCAAATAATATTAGATAGGATTCCTTTGAGGAGTTTGAAGTCTTTGAAGAGATGGTGTTTAGGTAACTTTTGCTATTGATCCCATTTCTAGTAGTGGTGATGAGTTTGATTAATGATCATATTGATCAATTATTTTTATTAGACCAATCCCCCAATAGCTTATAACATGTTTTTATAGAGTTGAAATATAGTTGTCATTTAGAGCCGTAATGATTATGTATTTTATTGTTGATGTATATTGACCTTAGAGCCATTTTTATATATATTCACTCCTAAATAGTATATATATGAACAAACTTTGCACGTTCTTTCTCTAAATATTTTCATTAAAAATAATTATTATATGTATTTTTGAAACATAGTTCATTGGATCTAGTTAGTGTAGTTGGAAACATTGTTTGATTGGAAGATTGATTTCTACTTTTAAAACCTATGATTAGGATCTGAAAACCACTTAAGAACATAACAACTAATAGATGATTGGGGATTCACTAATTATAATTTTAATTGAAAGAACTAATTTGTTGAATAATATTATTGCCTTAGCACTTAAAGTAAGATTAGATATTTTATTTCTATTTTTTTTCCATATAAATTTTTATTAAATATTTGGAAGCAACAATATTGAATCAATTAGTATTCCTTGCCACATCTCAAAAATTGTGACTTTAATCATTAATCATCAAACTTCATTAGAATTCATCTCCTAATATCAAGTCATAACACTTAGGCAATAAAATGATTCTCATTAAATTAGTGAATTCAATTCAATTTCAAATTTACCAAAATAAATCGAATAAAATTATTTAAATTAATAACATATGTTACACGAACCCTAATCAATACTATCTACTTTTCTTACATATGCTCAGCATGGTTGAGAAGATGTGTTAAGAACAAATGTGTATCAAAACTAGGGAGGAAAATGCAATTTTGACAGTGCCATCAATCTAAATTTTTCTTGAAGGTTTTTGCAGTTAGTGTTTTAACTTGTAGGGTTTTGGTTTCTCTCTTGTGCAAGGCTTGACGAGAGTCTTCAAGGGTTAATTAATCAAGGTGGGTGTAATTTGATATCTTGGTATTTTTTTTTTCATATTTTTAATTAGATTACAATGTGGCTGGAGACGAAAAAAAATGAAATAAGGATTGGTATATCATTATTTAACATAATTGCCAGTTTTCAATGTAGGTTTCTCTATAGCAGTTGCGCATTCAGAACTTGAAATTTTTAGTTTGCGATGTCTCCATTGAATTTTCACAGCAATGAATTGGGAAATGGATCAAAATAATGAGAGAGAAATAGATATCTCAACATTGTAATTTTCACTAAATAGTTTCCTTTTCATTGTTGATATATGCAGGTGAGAAAATAATAGAAAAATATAATGCCTGCAACTTCCTTCCAAAAGCCCCCAGATCTTCCAACTTCCTTCCAAAAGTTGAGGAACAGCACATATTTCTAAATTTACATCACAATTAATTCAAGAAATATAATTACAATTTTGATAAATTGAGACATTTTTGAATAATGCAACATCATCGCATAAATTTTAGCACTACCTCAACCTAATTAGCAGCATAATCATATCGACTCCAGAGATTCTTGCCTTCTAGGAATTATATTATATGGCTATGAAAGTCGATCTATTTGGAATTTGATATTCCCACCATTTTAATTAAGAAGACTAGGGTTCAGGAAAAGCTATCACATAGTCATTATTCACAATATCCAGGAATTAGATGGCTATTAAAGTCAATAGAGATTCTTGCCTTCCAGGAATTATATTGCTATTAAAGTCAATTGATAAAAATCGATTTGGAATTTGATATTCCCACCATTTTAGTTAAGAAGACTGGGTTCAGGAGCAGCTATCACAAAGTCATTATTCACAATATCCTGTACCTTTCTCTGCAAATTCCTATTCTCCTCCATCAGATCCTTCTTAATATTCGTTATCTCATTTATGCAGCTGAGCATGCACTGGTTCTTTCTCACCCTCACCTGCCCCATTTCCACTTCCATTTTCTCTTCCAGTTGCAGCAATTGTTCAGTATCCGATCCTTCTAGATATTCTCCAATTTTATGTTTCAACATCAACTGCAGTTTATCGCCCTGAAGCTTCAGCTTTGTTAACTATAAATCATGGTTTTTATCATGATTTTTATCGTTGCACTGAACCAGGGCAAGGGATGCTGATTGCGGCGATGATTATTTTTCAAAGCTTGTCATGTAACTCTCCACTATGTTTTTCATATCTGAATTAGTGTAATCGAAGAACTTCCCTAAGCTTGAAAATATGAGTACTACTAGGTCTGAATCATAGAGGATGGAGAGTTATTTAGCCTTCTTAAGGAGACCTGCTCTTTGCTTGGAGAAGGTGGCTTGCCTTCTCGCTATATTTTCTATTTTCTTCATCTCTATTTTTCCTTTTCCCATTGCTGCAACACAGCACTTTGAGGTCTTGTGAATATATGTAATATTCCCTTTCTTCATTTGGTCAAAGTGGACGAAAACGATCCATGGTATTATCGTGGTATTTTCCCATGGTATTGACCAATGGTATTTTTTGACGGTTTCCAAGGAAAAATAATAAAATAAGGTCCATCAAGCCTATAAAAGGAGATAGAAGCAAGGAATTTAGAATCATTTTGGTTTTATATACCTTATTGTGTTTGGGTTGAGAACTTGGCCTGGCCTGTTCTAACATTGATCCCGGGATGAAAACTCTGTGGTGAATTTATCTAGTGGATCTATCTAGGGTCCACGATTATGCTTAGTGTTTGTTTTTGTTTTTAAGGAGCAGCCAAGCATGCCATTTGCAGGAGCTCAAATTTATTGTATGGGCATGTATTTTATTTTCATTTAATAATATAAATAAAAGGTTTCATTTCCAGATCTCATATATGTTCATGGTTTTTACTGAATGTAATTTTATTGAGAACATTAGAAATGTGCTAGATCTGACTAAATTATTAAGGTTTGGGATCTTACAGTGGTATCAGAGCTATGCATCTTGCCAGCCTAAGGGTTTCATGCAGGGAGCTTCAGTGGGATTTATTCTCACTCTAGTCGACATCTCCATCTTCGGTGGTATTTGGTATCACCCTAGTTGGTCTTATTTATCAATGGATTAAAAGGGAAATTTTCTATGTTGTAAAAAGTGTACAACAGGGAAAACATTACCTTTGCCAAATTATTGGATTGAGGTTTGTTGGGCCATCTCTGTCCATTCAAATTTAAGAGACCGAAATTTAAATATTCAAGAAAATTTTAGCCCTTAGATTTGTCTATATCTGATTTCATTAACATACTACAAAAAACGAGAAGCATCACAGCAATGTTTGAGAGGGCACACAAGTATCGGGGGTTGAGTTGGGGGCTGAGTTATAAATGAAGCTCTCTCACAGTTAAGTCATGTGAGGGATTTGTAGCAGAATGAGTGGAACTATTGGCCCGTGTTGGAATTCCAAGAGGCCAATCGAAATATTTTTTAGAGTTGAGCGCTATAATTCCACCACATATTTGTTCGAGATCTGATTTAGTTTGAGCATTGCAATTTCACCACATAGTTGTTCGATATCTGATGGTGAGCATAGGTTGTGCATCTGTTTCTTGTTATTCTCCTAAAGGATTGTGTTGTAGAGGTGGTAGACCATTAAAGAAAGATTTAAAATCACATTGAACAACACAATTTCACAAGCTCCAGATGTTGGGTCGTTAAATTGGAACAATTTATCGATTGTTTTGCAGACACCAAGGGATATATCTCCCCAACATTATGCCAGAGCGTAGATGCAGATAAATAAGGTATCTACAGTTGTGTTGGAAGTGTAATGATTTGTTGAAGATGTAGATGTAATTTCAGAGGCTAAACTGAACAACGACATCAGTGTTTTTCTCATCAGCACATTGATTTTCCTTAAAGGGTGGTGGATCGTACCACCATCATTCCATGTCTCGAGTGCAGAGGAGGAGTCTCTGACATGAGACTCGGCATGCAAATCATAAGATTCGAAGGATTCCCTTGCCTGCAAAATATCCACCGAAACAGAGTTGTGATTCTATGTGATGAATCGGTGTGGCGGACCCATTAACACATAGAAGGAGTTGGTTAAATATTTGTAGCAAATACACCTTTCTTTAACAGGAAAAACAGGATTATCGTGGCTTTGGTGATTGAACTGAGCCCCGGTAAAATTTGTCGTGCTGAAGTTGACCCATCATGGTCAGACCAAGCATCTATCTTCAACATTGAGCGCTCAAGGTAGTGCAAATTGCTGAGGGTCGAATTGCCTCTCTGTCTAGAGGTACCCCATATAAGATCAGTCTTATGCTCAGAAATTAACGCAGACTAAGAGCACTGGTTTTAAATTCATTTGCATGGATGCGTTAATTGCTTTGGTTCGTGAAAGCTAATGCACCGGATTATATTGAAGGGCCACGAGGACATACTGTTTTGTGGGGAAGTATCATATCTGAGGTGTCTCATAGGTCTCAACCAGAGATCGAATATTCCCAACAGAATTCAATACCATCCAGTGTTATTCCAGGCAATCAAATAACGCGCAGATAGTAGAGGTGCCATCCAATGATCTGCCAAATACATGTGAGTGTTATTACAGGTCCCGTGGGCTGAGTGGTTGTTCGAATCTGATCATAAGCCAAGAGGACACGCATTGTGAGAACTTGTAGGAAGGTCGAGAGCCCATCTTGAATTCACTTATTTCCGTGCAGAAGGGCTTGGTTGTGCAATACATTGCAGGTAGAGGTCAAGAATTTTGATGTTTAATAGGTGGAGTCGAGCAATCGCCTTTTTACAATAGCAGCCTCTTCTTTGCCAAAGTTAATTGGCCAAACATCGAGCATTATTCAGAACCAACGATGATCTTTAATGGAATCGACTCTTCACGACATAGCATATTTATTCCATCATCTTCAAAATAACTAAAGCAACTCCTAGATAAAAGTAACAAATGGCTATGTTCCAGATTTTAATGATTGAGATTATATCCAGAAGGCAGACCTAGATCTAGTGTTGGAGCTCTATATTCTAGGAGTAAACCTATATCCATTAAATTTGGAGGATAAATAACATAGGTGAAACCATACGCTGCAATAGGGATGATTTAAGGTGGTTGATTTTGAAACTTTAATTATTTTCAGGGAAATTTCTTCTACACCAGCTATTGTTGCATTGTGTTATTATTTTCTTCGCTATTATTTGTAGGTGTTCAATTTCCTTATGGGGGTTGAATAATTATAATTTTTTGTCTTTCAAGCCTAGTATAGATCAATTTCTCGAAAGGGCGTAAATCAGTTTTATTGAAGAAAGCCGAAGAGAGAAGAAAAAGTATTGAGATCCATTGATGCCAACCCACAATGTCATCATTTTACTTTTGGAAACGCCACAAAAATCAACATAATGATACATCACTTGATTCTATGGGTTACAATACTTTATCACATATGGCAACAATATACAGATCAAAAGCTAAGTCATAACAACAAACCTTTCTCTCGAAAGGTCCATGTTATCCTTTAGTAGTCAAAAGATATCCAGAAGGAAGATGTAAAAAGAAAGTGTCTCTTTCAAATTGGATCCAAATTGCAGGGCACAAAGTTAGAAGATATCCTCCTATAGCTAGACACATTAAATATGGCTTTGAGCTTGATAGAGAAATCAGAATGGGAAAGGTCAATTTGGGCCTTAAATCCATCCATGCTTGCTTTGATACAACCTAGGTTCTTGGAGCATTCTTGTGAAAAGGTTAGACTCACAGTCACCTCTTGTCTTAGTAAAATCATAGCCTTAGCAACACAACTACTGCCCTACAATGATGACACCATGAGGAGGAATTTTAGGGTAATGGTAGAAGCAATCTAAGGGTTGGACAACACCACCCTTATTACTTTTTTTCAAAAGCACACAATTTTGGAATGCATGCCGAAATTCAGATTTGGTATACTTATGTTGGATCTAGAGTGTGATGAATTAGTCCTTCAGATGCTCCAATACTTTTGCACTAGAATCACAACATCTCGTCCAAAATTCATTAAAGCATACATGCAAAATATCATGTCTCCGATCTTAGGAGAAGATAGGGCCATTTGTGAACAATTGAGATCCAAATTGTTGGCCATTTTGAGGAAGGAGCTAATTTTATCACCCGATGCTTATGAAATAGCTGAGGGGTTGATCAAATAGAGCATCAAACTACTTAGAAAGAACTTAAGCAAGGATGAACTAACAAATATTTTTGGAGATAGCAAGAATGAACTAAGGAGGAAAGGCTTATGCTTTGTATGCAAGGGAGTTTGGTCACTGGACCATTCATGTCCAGATGATAAGGTGGTAACAAGGATGGAAAAATTAGAGACCTCTTTAGATCATTTGGATTCATCCATAGATGGGTTCACCAGTTTTCAGGAGAGGTCCTATGAAGGATCTGAGCAGTAAAGTACTAATGGTGAGCAGCGACACCATGTTATTCAGAGAAACTTGCAGGACAAGTTGATCAATCAGCTTGACAAGGTACATGATGAAAGGAAGGAGGTAATTCCTCCTGATGATGTGGTAGTTGAGTCTATGAATACATCGGAGGACATCCGTAAAGAGTATGGGAAATCAGGTATAAACAGCAGTCCACCAGTACATCCATGTTGGACAACCAAAGAGGATGGACAATTTATCCTCACATGTAAAGAGGTCCAAAAAGAATACACTCAATTAGAATCAAAGGAGTAGCCAGTCGTAATAAATCGATATGATAAGCATGATCATGGAGGGAAATAGGACAAACATAGTATGAATGATGAGTCATTTCTAAAGGGCCAATCAAAGGTTCAAGTTGAAGTAGTGGGACATCCGGTGTATTCAAATACAGAGACAGTCAGCATGGCACTAGAATTTCCGATAGAAGACTTTCGAGAAAGGATCAAGCATTCCAAGACAGATCTTATGTTGTTGAAGCAGAAATTCTAGACAGTCTGAGACACTACCTTACATGAGAACAAAAAAATTGAGGAACTCATAGGTGTATGTGCCGAATCAACAACCAATTTGTCTAGTGTTGAAAAACAACTCAAATCCCTCATAAGGCAGCAAGAGGAGTACGATTGGGAGTTCCAGAGCAGCCCTCTACAAGAGTACATAGATAAGTCTTGCAACACTACCAACGACCCACCTTTATACATTAGGAAGAGAAGGGAAGAGTTCTCCAACTACATCATGTTGGGTAACCAAGTAGAGAAACATGAATTGAGCATCGAGCAACATCAACATAGTAGATTTGTAGATATTCATCCCTCCCCAAGTATGGATTGGCGAGAGATTATGAGTTGGTATTATATTGATAGGTTGATTCCTTGGAGGATACTCACAACCAAGGGCATATTGCAGCTTGGGCCCTTTGGTGCAAGCAGTGATGGAGGGCTTAAATGGTACCATAAACCACAGGTCCCAAGATTTAGGTGGCATTGGGATCTGAGAGAATCCATTGGGGGCAGGATTTGCGAAAGGATTGTTTGGGATCTAGGTAAATCTATTGAGGGGAGGATTGGTCGGAGGATTGTTTGGGAAATTAAGAATTATTATGCTAAATTGATTCTCATTGGATATTTATTTATTTGGAAGTTTGTTTTAAAAGTCGGAGAATATATATTTCTATATTTTGGTTTACATGTTTGAAAATTAAATTAGTGTAGTGTAAATGTTTTTTTTTTTTTTTTTAAATTTGATATATGCGTTCAATACATTTGGTTTATTAAATTTATATTTCTTTTGTTTTTATGTTTTTGAATTTATTTATATATTTGAAAATACATTTTAAATAATAAAAATAAGTGATTTTATTCAAAATGGTACTATTAAATAAAAAAATTAAAAATATAAAATACTTAGAATTAAAATTTAGAATATATGGTTTTAAAATAATTTAAATATTGCAATTTGATATTTTAAAAATTGGTTTGAATTAATTGAAGTGTATTTTTTTCATAGTTAGAATAGAAACAACTTAAAAAAATTAATGTTGTCATTTTTTTTAGTAAAAAAAATTATGTATCTCGATAAGTTTTACTCATCATGAGTAACACATAATAAATTTCTCAATATGAATCAATTGTTTTTATAAATTTTAATTAATGGTTTATATTTATACCAATTTGAGATTTCATTAGTGTTATATATATATATATATATATATATATATATATATATATATATATATATATATATATATATATATATATATATATATAAGTGAATTGTATTTCCAATCAAGAGCATGAACAACCTTTCTAGTTTCTCATTAAAATTTCCATGGAGAGGACACTCATAACTAAAAAAAGAGATCACAAATTCCAAAATATAACTCGAGAACTCACTTAAGATGCTCTTTCTAATAGTGTCTATAGCATAGGAAACACAAAACATCATCATGCTACATCTAATTTGAGGGGTTCAAATAAAAGACTACAACCTAGACAAGTTCCTTTGGGTCTTCAGGAGATTTTCTTTGAGCCTTGCTAATGTCTTGTACAAGTTTCCCTTTTGAGATGATTTTTTGTTTTTCCATTGAGAGTCCTTCCAATTGTTATATCTTGTTTTTTATCCTCTCCAATGAGTCTTCATCCTTAACCCAAATTAATATGGATTTCCATTTGATGCTTTCTAATGAGTCTTCATCCTTAACCTAAATTAATATGGATGCTAGTAAGAGTTTTTATAATTCTATAGAAATTTTTATCTTCCTTTACGCGAACTCCCTCCTAATGACCAAGATTTTATGTCGTATATGCTCTGATCTGAGGTCTAATGAATAAAAGAACATATGGATTTAGGCATGCAGACCTAGGACCACATCCAAAAGTACACTATGAGTGGATCAGTTCTTCTAGCCCCTCCATCAACCCCAGTGAAAGGAAGAAATGATTTCTCCCATTCATATCAACTCCGATCTAGGGGCAGCACAATGAAAAATATTGAGAACAAAAAAATGCTAGTCTAAACCCCAATGCAACAAATCAAGCCCTCTTTGCATCCTCAATATATAAATGTAAAAGGGACTTGTGATTTGAGGGGAGCAAAAGAAAACCTTCAACGTTGATCTCCCTAGTGTAGCGATCAAGTTTATCTGAAGGTATAGAATGCCCATATGTGTAGGTATTGACTAATGTTTTCCACAAAAATGACTTGTAGTCGTGGCCACCCACGGTACGCTAATAATATGAGGGGAACATCTTCATATCCAAAATCCTTTTTTTCCACTTCTTCTAAGGTCATGTTACTGTGATTGGGTGGCTTTTTCACCACAGGCGCAACCCAAATCCTTTCATGCCCAAATCCATGGGGGAAACTGAATCCAACCTGTCTGATTTTCAACTTTCCTTCATTGCTAATGACAACCTAGCGACCTCGTGTTCGACTGTAATGATGAATTGCGTAGAACTGCATGAACAATACCACCTAGAACTTCACTCCATTCTCTCACGAGAAACTCCTCTTATCATCCAACAATTAGGTCTTCCATAGGGAGTTAAAGAATTTTATTTTTTTTTAATTTTATTTTTTTAACTCATATCTTCCTTTTCAATATTAATAATAATAATTCAAAATAAAAATATAATTTAAGTAATATTTATTATTTTTTAATTTTGGCAATGTGAAATGTATTAGTAGATAAATATTTTGATGTATATTAATATTTATCAACCATTGTCTCAAAATCCATCATTAATTGTTGAGAAATAATAGAATATAATGCTTTTAAAATATTATTTGTATGATTAGCATATGCATATGCATATATATATATATATATATATATATAAACAATTTCTTTAAACAATTTTACACACTTGTGTTTTTAGAATTTTTTTTTTTAAGTTTGTGTAGGTAAATATATCTTTGAAATCAAACACATAAATAGAACATTGAAATAAAAATAGAAATTATGTTAATTTTTGTCAAAATTTAAAATTTCCATGCATCAAAGTTAAATTTTGTTTCCAGATAATTTTTCATATGTTATGTTACTGTTGCTAAGGATGCCTTTGAGGAGTTTGATGTCTTTTACCGAGATGGTGTTTAGGTAACTTTTGCTATTGATCTTATTTCTAATAGTGGTGATGAGTTTGATTAATGATCATATTGATCAGTCATTTGTATAAGGCCAATCTCCCAATAGCTTATAACATGGTTTTTAGAGAGTTGAAATATAGAGGCCATTTAGAGCCATTTTGATATATATTCACCCCTAAATAATATATAAATAATATATATATATATATATATATATATATATATATATATATATATGAACAAACTTTGCACATTCTCTCTAATTATTAGGATTTGATTCGAAGATTGATTAAAACTTTGATTCGAAGATTGATTTCGATTTTTAAAACTATGTGTAATAGCTGGCTTAATTGCTAAGTAATGATTAAGTTTATTGTTAAAATCCTAAGACATTTATTGTTATTATTTTTGAAAAAAATATATTATGAACAGAGATTAAAGTTGATTAAGTGAAATTAGTTATGGAATTGATTCCATAAGTGAAAGACTGATGGTAAAAATAATTTATTCCAACTGAGAAGTAGTTGAAGGGAAACAGTTGGTCAGTTACTCTTCCTGTGTCGATAAAGACAAGATCCCTGTGAGGAAGAGGGGTTCTGACTTTTGTGTTGTGAAGAGCCAGAGGAAGAAAGAGTGATTTTCTCGAACTGGTAGAAACCAGTGGAAATACTCTCAGCGATATTGTGAGTTCTAGAAGTTGGATTGGACCAAAGTCTTGAAATCCCTTCCTAGTATTGTTTCCTTCTACTTGGCCTGAAAGATTTACACGGGGAAGGGGGTGAGGACGTAATAAAAAATTGACTGTGATTATGCTATTTTATTTTAAGAAATTTGTTGAAAATGTCTTCAATCAGTGAAAGTAGAAATTGTTGTATGATAACTATTACATTTATGGCTATACACCTTGTTCAAGATTTACAAACCTTGTTTAAGATTTACATACCAGAAAGAGTGATTGTATTGCTGTGGAATTCTTACTGTAATTACTATTAAAGTGTTTCAATTATTCACCATATTTTATCTATCCTAAGAAAGCTATTCTGATTCATAGTACAAAAGTAGGTGCAATGCTATAGACAGACATAACCATATATTGTGCTTAATGTCAGATAGTAGATGTTAAGTATATATATATACATAAACTCGGCAAACCCGAGACTTAAAGTTTAGTTATGAGTGGGTAAGGAAACTTTGCTCGAATCTGAGAACTTCGAGGCTCAGGAAATACAGGACGCTTGCTCCAATTTTTCATGAACTATACACAGACTTTAAATTAAATATAGTCGGTCCAGTCGACTTCTGCAGGTATACCTTGATACAGTAGAAAGAACTAGTGGTGGTCTAAATATTTAATCTGTGAATCGAAGCTAGTCGACAAGGTTCATGAGATATATTGCAAAATATTACAGAAAGATTGTAAAACAAAATTTACTGGTAGTATGGTAATAAGAACGAATTAAACATTTCCCAAAGAAAAACATATATATATTTTCTGTAAGCCTGTAAGTCTGCGGAAAATAAAGCATAAGATTCGTAGCAGTTCCTTCAAATTAAATTAAATAGAAGAATGATTTAATATTCCAGAAAACCTATAGACACAATAAAGATTAACAGAAATGCATGTGGGAACCATTGCAGGTACTTTTTCAATGATTCGGAACAAACTTAGAAATTTTTATCAAGAACAATATATATATATATATATATATGTGTGTGTAGGTAATTGTTTTTACGGTTAAAACCTAAATAAGAACAGAATTCAACCCTAAAGATTTAACTATGATTATATCCTCAAGAATTTCATTAGATCAGAATCAGTTATAACCAAATCTAGATAGGTGGATGCAACCATGCTATATTTTTATGAAACCAGTTTAAAAACATATATCCGAAGGATTACACTAGATTCCTATAAGATAAGAGAGATGACATGCATAGCTTTGTATAGCCAAGGAGCAAAAACAAACACACACTACAAGTGTCTACGACCAGAAAATTTACCGTATGTTGTTCCTCAATCTCATTACGGCGACGGAGTGAATTCATTCGAATTCCAACTTGAAAAAGGATGAAAAACTCTCGGCAGTTACCCAACAGAGAAACGGAGAATTACAACGTATACATGGAAAGAATGAGAACCTAGTAAAAAAAAAGAAAATAAATAAATTATACAACTATTTAACGACTAAAATCAGTAGAAATGAACCATTAAAACATTTACCTAAAGGATAGGCGGAACAGTTATCTAGCTGAAGGCTCAATAGCTGCTGGCAGTAGCAACTGTCTTTGTCTCGGAGAAAATGAAGACAATGTGCTGAGGATAATACCTGCTATAGGCCGAGAAGGGTTGTTCCAGGGTTCATCCTCTGGAGGGACAAAGCAGAATGCCGCAAATGCCAAGGAAATAGTTGTTAAGGCAAGTCATTACTGTGCAAACCCTAGAACTCATTCACCGTTGGATCTGGTAACAATCAAATCTACAGAGTAAATCTCTACAAGTGTTCCCTTTAATTTCTTTTATCGTGGAGTGGATATGCCGAGAAAACAAAATTAAATGCCATATATTCTAACTGCTACCATGTCCTGCTAACGAGCTAGAGAGTTTAACGTAGATAGGGATTCGCACTATCATCAGTACAATCATGTCATAAGAGCTGTCAAGTAACCATAGTACCTCCTCGTGAGACGGAAAAACCATAAGCCTTGGTCTAACCAAAGTTTTTTTTTTTTAATCTCGTGGTATGAGCAATGATTAATTGAGTTACAATGATTTGAATGTGAATGATTTTCAAAGTTAAAAGAGTAGATTTTAGATCTTAAATTGTGAATGTAGTTAAGTAAATGTGTAACGTTAACTCATGTAAATAATTTTTTTTTATGGTTGTAATCTTGACTGTTACACTCTGATTAGGCACTAAAAACCATTTAAGCGCATAACAATCAAAATAGTGATTGGGGATTCACTAATTATCATTCTAATTAAAAGAACTAATCTGTTGAATGCTAAAATTTCCTTAGCACTAAATAGGATTAGACGTTTTATTTCTGTTTTTTTTTTTTCATGTAAATTTTTATTAAATATTGAAAAGCAACAATAATATTGAATCAATTAGTATTCCTTACTACATCAGAAAATATTTTGACCTTAATCATTAATCATCTAGCTTCATTAAAATTCATTCCTTAATATCAAGTCATGACACTTGAAAATCAAATGATTCTCACTAAATTTAGTGAATTCAATTCATTTTCAAATTACCAAAATAGAATGAATAATCAATATAATGGAATTATTATACTTTTAATTTTAAAATTAATTTAATTATTTTAAAAATAATTGTATTTTTAAATGTATTATAAATATTATATTTTTCAATTTGAAATGAATTTAATATATTTAAAAATTTTCTATATTTTAAGTTTAAATATATTGTAGATAATTATATAATTAATTACTTATTTCATCTTGTCAAGGAAAGACTCCAGCAATAGATTTGTCTATTGACCACTATTAATTTAGTATTGAAAAATACAACTTATAAAGTTTAATTTTGAAAAATAAATATTTTTTTTAAATATTATTCAAAAATTATTTTTCAAACATTTGATTGAACCATAAGTTTTAAAGCCTTATTATAGCTTTTGGGCCATGTAGATAAATGTCTCATATTTTTCTACAGTTATTTTTAAATATAGTTGCAATATTTGTGCCATAATCTTTTTACTAATATTAGTAAAATTGAGGGAAAAAAAAATTACAAAGTTTTCTTTTAGTTAATATAATCTACACCCAATTATTACATCTTAGTATTGATGACGAACCAAGGTGAGTAGTTTAAAACATGTTGACCTAGTCTTAGTACCCATGATGAACCAGAGTGGATAGTTTGAAACAAATTGACCCAATTTTAATACTGATGATGAACCACAATGGGCAACTGAAAACACATTAACTTACTAATCTTAATATCATTTTTTAAGGAAATCTTTTCAAAATATCAATATCAATAAATAAAAAAAAGCCAAAATAAAAAAGTAATTTTGTTGATAATTAAAAAAATAAATTTTATTTCAATTTGGAAAATAAATACGTATGTACAACAATTTATTATGAGCGAAGCAACAAAAAATTATTACATTTCAGAAATATAATTTAAGAAAATACAAAAGAATAATATTGAGTTAATGTGATTATAAGATTTAATAGTCTTTTTTTTATATTATAAGTTAAATTAATTGTAGAAGAAAATATTTGGAGTAAAGCTTGTTCTATATGGATCACTAGTTTATTATTCTAAATAGAATATGGTTTTCTGTTTTTAGATAGTATGGCCTTCTTTAGTTATAGTTATTTAATATTCTTATTTTTAATTTAATAAATAATTGATAATAAATTTTCATATTATTTTAAAAAACGACTTCAGAAATAGAAATAGGTAGGCCTTGGAAACGATTTTTCTAAATTTATATTAAAATTAATTATAATTTTGATAAATGGACCTTCTCGACCAACGCAACTACGTCGTATAAATCTTAACATTACCTTCATAATACCAATGATGAAAGTCAAACTCCATTATTTTTCAAAATGAATTCTAGAAGAACGAAAAGCCAGACCGTTAATACATTATTTACTATAGTTATGTTGGGAAATTCTGAATTATAAATTTAGATGGATTTTAATTGGAGATTTACATCTATTTTATGTTCGGTGAAAAAGAAAAAATAAATTGTCTGTGTTTGAAGATTAAATTAGTGCAGTGTAGACTTAATTTAGATACGATTTTAATTGGAGATTTTTTTTTTCAACATCTGTTTTAATGTTTGGTGAAAAAAATTAAATAATCGGTTTACCTGTTTGAAGAGTAAATTACTGTAGTATAAATGTTTATTTTATTTTATTTTGAAGATTGGTTTAATATATTTGGTTTATTAAAATTATTTAGTTTGTGTTGTGATATTTTTAATGTTTATGAATTTGTTTATATATTTTTAGTATATTTTTATTTACAATTGTATTATAGAATTTAAATGAAAAAAGTTAAAATATAAAATAATTTTAATTAAAATATGTGGTTTTAAAATATTAAAAAAAAAATGGCATTTTATCGTTGTTGATTTTTTTTTTCTCTTCAGAAAAATTGTTTGGGTTAGACTTGCTCTCCAACTTATGAATGAAACATTGTAATGTACAAAATTATTGATCAAATTATATAAAAACAAAAATTAAAATATAAAATATAAAATTAAAATAAAATTATTTAAATTTAATTAATAACATGGCGTGTATAAAATGTTACATGAACCTTAATCAATAGTGTCTAATTTTCTTATATATTCTCAGTATGGTTGAGAAGATGTGTTAAGCACAAATGTGTATCAAAACTGGGGAGGAAAATGCAATTTCGACAGTGCCATTAACCTAACTTTTTCTGGAAGGGTTTTGTGGTTAGGGTTTTAACTCGTAGGGTTTTCGTTTTTCTTGTGCAAGGCCCGAGGGAGAGTTTTCAAGAGATAATTAATCAAGGTGGGTGTAGTTTGATATCTTCGTATTTTGTTTCAGAATTTTTATTTGATTACGGCGTGGCGGGAGACGATGAAAAAACGAAATAAGGTTTGGTATTTAACAATTTTCACTGTAGGTTGCTCTGTACAACTGTGGCTGTTGCGCATAAATTTTAGTTTCCGATGTCTCAATTGAATTTGCACGGCAACGAATTGGCAAATTGACCGAAATAATGAGAGAGAAAGAGAGATCTCAACATTGTAAGTTGAGATGCATGTAAGAAAATAATGGAAAAATATAATGCCAGCAACTTCCCTCCGAAAGCCCCAAGATCTTCCAACTTCCTTCCAAAAGCTGAGGAACAACACATATTTCTAAATTTATATCACAATTAATTCAAGAAATTTAACTATAATTTTGATAAATCGAGACATTTTCGAACAATGCAACATCATCACATAAATCTAGCACTACCTCAACCCAATTAGCAGCAGAATCATATCGACTTTCTTTCAAAAAAAAAATTAAAAGAACCCCTACACCTAAGTAAACATTACTACAATAAATGTGGAAGGCATCCGTACCATTTTTCTAAATTTATATTACAATTTGTTGAAGAAATTTAATTATAATTTCGATAAATCTGGACGTTCTCGAACAACGGAAGAGCATCAAATAAACCCTAGCACTACCTCGATAATACCAAAGTACCCAATTAGCAGCAGGAACATATTGATTCAGAGCTTCTTGCTATCGATCATTCAAAAAAGGCTATCGATTATATGGATATGGCTATCGATCATTCAAAAAACAACTCGGAATTTCGGAGCATTTTAATTATGAAGTCTCTTGGCATCAGGAGCAGCTGTTTGATAGTGATTATTCACGAGATCCTGCACCTTTCTCTGAAAATTCCGATTCTCCTCCATCACATCCTTCTCAGTATTCGTTATCTCTTTTATGCAGCTGAGCATGCACTGGTTCTTTCTTGCCATCACCCGCCCCATTCCCACTTCCATTTTCTCTTTCAGTTGCTGCAGTTCTTCAGTATCCAATCCTTGTAGATCTTCTCCCATTCTATGTTTCAGCATTAACTGCAGTTGATCGCTGTGAAGCTTGATCGCCATGATTGTTATCGCTGCAGTCAACTAGGGCACGGCATTCTGATTGTGGCGATCGTGATTTTTCAGAGTTTGTCATGTAACGCTCCACCATGTATATCGAAAAACTTCCCTGAGCTTGGAGATGCATAATAAAAAAGATGAGTACTACCACGTCTGCATCACAGAGGATGGAGAGTTCTTTGGCCTTCTTAAGCAGACCTGCTCTTCGCTTGGAAAAGGTTTTGTTGGAAATATTGACTACTGCAACACAGCTGTCTGAGGACTTGTGAATATAGGGAGATAATTTTCAAAAGCTACCATAATTAGGCGTGTGAGAATTTTTAGCAAAAGTAGATAATATAAGAATGTCGAATTTAGGGTACCGGATAATAATAATAGTCTGTCCGTTGGATTTTGAGTGTAAGATGCTTTAAGTTGAGCTACTCTAACGGGTCGATATAATGAGAAAAGCCAGTTTATATTTACTGTTTGAGGCAGCGGGTCTAGGTAGTTGGAAATATTGAGAGGACTAAAGTCAACCTCCATCATTAATTTTTCTTTTAATGAATTCTAGAACAATGAAAGGTCAGGCTATTAATTGATTAATTACTATATTTATTTTGGGAAATTATGAATTATTAAGCTAAATTGATTCTCATTGGAGATTTATTTATTTGGAAGTTCGTTTTAAAAGTCGGAGAATATATATTTGTATATTTTGTTTACCTGTTTGAAAATTAAATTAGGGTAGTGTAATTTTCTCTTTTTTAAATATGAGTTTAATATATTTGTTTTATTAAATTTATTTTAGTTGTGTTTTTATGTTTTTGAATTTATTTATATATTTGAAAATACATTTTAAAATATAAAAAAATTATTATTATTTAAAATGATACTATTAAATAAAAAGTTTAAAATATAAAATATTTCTAATTAAAATATATGGTTTTAAAATAATTTAAATATGTTAATTTGATATTTTTAAAATTGGTTTTGAATTACTTGAAATGTATTCTTTTCATAGTTAGAATAGAAAAAACAAAAGAATTTAGGTTGTAATAATTAAAAATATATATGTATATGTGTATCCTGATAAGTTCCACCCACATTTACTAAAAAAATAATCAATTTCTTAAGAGGAATCAATTGTTTTTAGAAATTTAAATTATTGGTTCATATTCATATTTATTTGGGATTTCATTAGTGTACAATAAAATTTTGTTTTTTTAAAACTAAATTGTATTGCTTTCAAAAAAACTAGAGTTTAAATGAAGAGTATGAACAACTTTTCTTGTTTCTCATTAAGGAGAGGACATGAGGAAAATTGTTCCATGGAGAGGACACTAATAACTAAAAATAGAGATCAAAAAGTCGAAAATATAAGTAAAGTAGTGGCCTAAGATGCTCTTTCTAGTAGTATCTATAGCATAGGAAACACAAAATATCATCATGCTACATCTAAGTTGACTAGACTACAACCTAGATGAGTTCCCTTGGGTCTTCAAGAGATTTTCCAAGCTAAGGAGGTATGCCAAGATGCAACTATTTTCTGTCCATTCTAAAACACAAGTCTCTCCTATGTCGATGGAAGTGCTCCAAGGAAAGAAGGACATCTCTTGGTACTAGTTCACATCCACAAGTGCGTGCCCTAATAAAAAATCATCTAGCAGTAGAGGTTAATAGTTTGGATGTTCTCGTTGAAATAACCATTGTTGTCTCTTGTGCCTGGGATCTAGTCCACCTGTTCTACCAGGACCTTTATATTTGAGAGGGGAGTTCTATACACAAAGCATTCCCCTTAAAATCAATTAATTACGTCCCAGAGAGGGCCTGACATCACAACATAATAACACATAGTCAAATAATCCAACCAATGATGCATCTTTGTGTTTCACTTTTGGGCCTATTCTTGGTAATATGTTGCCCCCTTTAGAACTCACACACATTGATGAGGCATGGAGGATAGAGGTGCCAAGCTGACATCTTGGAATAAAGGTCGATAAAAGCCAACAAACTCTTGAGAGTAAGGGAAATGACACACAACATATGACTGAGACTGATTACTAATTCCAAATGAGGGGTTACTGAGGAGGGATCTCAAATAGGTCGACATCGCAAAGAGGTGTATAGGGACTATAGAACTCTACTCCCACCAAAATACCATAACACTATAAAATGGTATTGCAGTAATTCCCCAAAGAAACACAAACTACATTACTGAGACGACGAGAAAGAAAACTAAACTTAACCAAAAAGAGTCAAGTGAAGGCTATGGTCACAATAGAAAATTTAATATTGATGTCCCAAATTTCTACTGTTAAACACAGGATGTATGCAAAAACATTGGTTCCCCCACACACCCAGAACCAAGCTAAGAAACAAGACAACTTTCCTCTGTTGAGCATTGCAAATGATAATGGCTCTATAGTTAAAGAGATATAATATACCAAAACTATTTGGAAAATGTATGGACATTACCAACAATATGGTTTTTTTTAGTGTTGAAGGAAACAACAACCTTGAAAATTTGAAAATTTTGCTAATTAGGCACCTTCTCACTAAACATAGTCACAACACCAATGAGACCGGAACACCACCATCCCAAAGTTGCACCTACTTCTGCCTTCATTTCCCACACCGTGATCTACAAGGAAATTACCATAAATCCAAATGTGTGAACGTTATCCAGGGTAATATCTAGGAAGGGGGCGTTGATAGAACCTTCCACCACACAAGTACCATATTTGAAAACTGTGTGAAACAACCATCACCTCCTCTCACCTGTAATAGGCCCTTCAATATAATGTCAAAATTATTGATATGTTCCTATGGACCTTAACTTCATTAAAATTCTTGGTAATGTGTTTCCATGTCCATTGGTTCATCAACCAGGTGAGACGACAAAAACCCCCCTTTCTCGAGAGTCACTCCATCCGGGGATAAGTATATAATAATTTTGTTTCTTTCAAGTTGTTTATGATCCTCTAGGTTTGACATGTGGCTTGAGGAGATGCAACCCAGGGGCATCTAATCCATCAAACTCACCCAAGGATCGCACCCAGCCTAGGAAACACCAGCCCTGAGTTAACTATAATTTTTAGCATGTCTCCTCCCCCTATCATAAGGCACAACCAACCCCCATGAGGTTTGATCCTAGGCCACCTTGCTAACAAGGATCATCCTCAACCAGTTGTGCTAGTGGGACTTGAAAAGTATATAATAGACTTATTTGAAATAAGTTTTATTATTAAAGTAATAATTAAATTATTATTATTATTTTATTTAAATTTTAGAAAAATAATATACATACATATATGCATATATATGAAAATAATATAGAGAAATTTTAAATTATCAGTTTAAATTAATTTTAGTTTGAAATTTACTTATTATAATAAATTTATTTGATATTGTAGTTATGTTGGAAATATTGAGAGGGGGGTGAATACACATGCACAATACACTTTAATTTTTTAGGTGGAAATTCATTCTAGAGAGAAACCACTCAACACTTTTAACATGTGCGTTCAAAATTACATCAACATGAAGCTCCAACTACTAATATTATCCAGCAATGGCTAGAAGGAGGCTCCAACCCTTTCCTTTATTGACTCCAACTAAAAGGATGCTCCAACACACTTTTTTACCAACTCCAACTAAAAGACATTTCAACACCTTAGTTTTATCAACTCCAACTTAAAGGATGCTCCAACGCACTTTTTTACTAACTCCAACTAGAAATATGTTTCAATACCTTAGTTTTATCAACTCCAACTTAAAGGATGCTCCAACACCCTAATTTTATAAGCTCCAACTAAAAATATTCTCCAACACCCCACAACATAACACATACGCAGTAATTTCATCAATGTTACCTGACCCTTGCTTGAGCTCTTTAATTTGTTACAAGTATTTCCATACAAATTCTAGATAACTCATCATTCACATCCCTTTGTCAAAACCATGATTATCATAGGCTCAACAACAATAGTATACCCAAAAACATATATGTCGTTAGAAAAAATAACATATACTTGAAGACTATAATCATATTATAATGTTTATAGTAGTAGCATAACATTACATCTTATGACATTAGTGACCATAATAGCACTAATCAAAACTTCACTAATTAAGTTCTAATGTGGTTTTCTTCCTAGACTTTAATAACTTAAAAAATATCCAATGTAATAATATAGTGGAAAACATGACGTCTCAAGATATTTAAGTAGACAATCCTCAATTTTTAGTTGCTATACTTAGTTGAAGTATCAAGATGGTGGTGATTCAATCCAATTCACTAGCGGAGGGTCAAGTTATCCAGAATAAGCACCCTGTTATGACTCTTTTTGCAAAGACTCCTTAGGCCTCTTCTAGCACCACCACACCTCCTGACCTCATTACCTTGGACAATCCCAGTGCCTCAGATCCTTCTCTGCTCCTTATGGTTCCTTCAGAGCTAGGGTTTCACGAGTATACACAAGGGATACAACTAATCTATGGTCATTAAAGCATAAAAAAATAGGCTCAACAACTTATATCCGTCTCCACATGACCTCTAATAATTTATGACTTCTAATTTGGATAAAATTTGAATCTTGGCTCCTTAAACTCGACCTTAACAACTCCCTTTTGCAGCTAACCCTGACTTGAATTTGGTGCTAATTTGAGAAAAACGTAGGCTCAACAACGTGTGGTATTAGGTAGAACCTAATTATGGGACTTGTACTATGGTTTGTAAAGCCTATAACACTATATTTCCAAGCGTTTTGAGCAGAATGAAAACAAGCCTTAATGAATCAATGAATTCTTTAAGATAGAGTTCAAATATTTTCCTCAAAAAATTCCTTCAACATGCTTAATATATTATTCCTTTGTGGTAAAAAAGGGGTGTCACAATGGCCCTAACCAGCCCCTGCTATGGTCTTTTATTCTACTACAATGGATAGCTGAATAGTCCTTCAAGGAATCAACAAACTGCCTCAGATGAATGAATGAAAAAACTCATATTTTCCTTAGAAGTTGCCTCAGGATAGGTCCAAAATAAGCAGGCTCATATATTCCTTATTTAGCCTTGGAATATGCCTTAAATATAGTGGATGAGTGCCTTATAAGGATACGAATTAAACCTCAAGAAATCCCTTCAAATGGTCAAAATTATCCTTTAGAAAGGGATGAAAAAGCTTAGAATACATGCTAAAACAATTCCTCAGAAGCCATAGCTTTGTCTCATAAATTTGGCCTCAGGAGGGAGTCAAAATTTAGCCTTAGTCATAGGTTCAAATATGTCACATAGAGACACATATATGGCTGAAGAGTTGCTAAAAAAGGTTGCCTTAGTCCCAATGAAAAGCCAAACCAAAAGAAAGTAAAATAAACCCAAAGATACTCATAAAAAATTGGCTTACTCCTCTCATCTCTGTAACTATTCTAGCCTTAGGAAAATAGACCTAATTTTGTTAAAAGATGATTATGTAAATCATTTCTTTGAAGAGGAACATATACCTCTATTTATAGATGATCCAGGGGACTAGATAAGGACCAACCTGCCCTAGAAAAGCTCCAATAATAGGGAGTTGACCTAGCAGTAAGAGAGATAAATTCTTTAAAGATGTCGACCTATATCCATCTTTTGAAGATTATTTCTCCATTATTGCTTTCTCCTTTTAATTCTAATTTTATTAATTCAACACCAACAATATTAATCAATATTTTTTTGATTTATTATGCAATATTTATCAATAAGAATTTGCCTTACATAATTTATTTTGGGCACCTTGACAACAAAATTGGGACTCCAACATTGGTAAGGCATATATCCTCAATTACGAGGAGTTGTGGAATTCCACCTATCATTAGAAATGGTAAGACGATCACTATCAATTGATGATGGTCATGCTAGAAAAAAAATGCTAATCTTCCCATTAATTTACCTCAATAAATGCATGGATTCTTCTATTCAATGCTTCAGTTAACATCAATGACAACCAATTTCCACCATTTATTCAATTTAGAGAAAAATAAAAATAAAAAAACATTAAATCATATTTATTTTTTAATAATTAAGATGCCTAATTGTATATTCGTTTAAAATTTTAAATTATTTGTTTAGATATAATTTAAATTTATGTTTAATATATATCATATTAAATTTATTTAAAATATCTTTTTATGAGATGAGGCATTATGAATTAGGTAAAAGTATATTTTCTTAAATATACTATTAAATTTGAATATGAATTTAAATAAATAAATAATTTTTGTATATGTCTTTTGGTTTTAGATGGATTAGTAAAAGAAAAATGTTGAAAGCCATTACCAATACTTATTATAGGTTTTTAAGTATTAACAAGTTATTGGTTTATGTATTGTTGGATAATTTTTTAACAAATTTTAATATTAATGGTAAACGTTTATATTGATCAATATAATATATAATTATGATGCTACTAATGTTTATTTTGAAATATAAATTTCATAATTTTAATTTAGTTATCAATAATTATTAAATGGATGATAGAGATTTAATTTTAAGAAATATTCTAAAATATTTTTTGTAGTATTGTCAAATCAAAGTTTGAGATTTACCTCAAAACTAATTATGTCTTTTTTATTTCTTAATTAAATTGATTAATTATAAAAATACCATATGAACATTAGCTATAATTTTTTGGGCATGTGGTATTAGTAAGCCATCATATTGGCTTATGATATTGTATCAAAGTTCATATACAAAATATCAATATTCATGATAAAATGGGCATGAATTTCCATGGTTAAGAATTTGGTTACCCATTTTTTAAAAAATTTATATGATCAACTCATATCTTAATTTTTTGTAATTTCACCCAGAGACACTACAACCCAGTATATAGGAGATGTGTAGGCATTCAATGTTAGATGCTAGATATAAACATTTTTCAATATAGGGTAGACGTGTAGGTGTTTGATGTTACATGTTAGATGTAAACATTTTAAAATACAGGGGAGATGTTTATATAAATATGTTGCAACAATATTGAAACAATATAATTAGACATGGTTAAATTTACAAAGTCAACATATGCATATCGTAATTACTAAATTTTTTTGGATTGAACCAACATGAAAAAATTGCAAATTTTGAAGATGTTTAACAAAGCACCATTTTTCTCATCATATTACTTAAAAACTAAAACATCTAAAAACCACCTATTAAACAGGGTAGGCCAACATAATGCACCATAAATTTTCCATATTTTTTCATAGTATATTTTCGAAGATACAAAATTTTAATTTCAGTAAATCATAATGAACTTTAGAATTTTTTTGCACATATTTTACTAGAAATTTAGTTAAAATTAGAAAATTATATGAAATTCAGTAAAATTTATATCTAGTGAAAGTAAAGCCAAATCTGTAAATGTTGGTGTTGGTTGCAGAAGTAAAAGCACTATACTTGATGGAGTTTAACCATTGAGAATTTGGTGAAGATTGAACAGATGTGAGCTAGCTCTGGTGCTTTGCAGGGTTACAGGTCTTCAGTGAAAAAAAAATTCGACCACAAGTAATATTTTTTTGCCAAAAGTTAAATTTAACCCAAAAATGTTTTCTGCGAAAAGGCTAGTACTATCGGCCGAAATCATTTTTCATTTTTTCCGTTCGCCACGAAAATAGCATGATATGACTGTGTCAAACGAAAGGATGTGACCATTTCAATCGAAACCTATAAATTAACATGGTCGAAACATCATTTTCTCACTCTCATCCCACATTTTTGATACGAAAGTTTTGGATAGCAAACTTTTTTGGTTCTGCCTTTTAGATAGTAAACTTTTTTGGGATTAATTTTGAATGGTGAACTTTTTCCAGTAAAAAATTTCTTGAATAGATAAATAAGATTGGGGATCACATATTTCCACATGCAACTATCTTTACAAGAAACATTTTATCATATATTTCATTTAGTTTCTTATTGAAGATTGTTGAATTGTCGGTTTAAGTTTACTTCTCCAAATATATTGATTCAAGTTTTGGTTGTATGAATATTTAAGATGTATTGTCGATGCTATTGTGTCATTATATTTTTAGATCAAATTATTATTTATGATTATTAATGTTACCGATCACAAGGTTTTACTACTTAAACTACTAAGCTTGATAGTGTTAAGCACATTTCCTTGTAGGTTTGATTGATGTGTTAGGGATTATATTGTTGATATAAATAAACTGGGATCTAATACTTGTTGTATTACAACTAGAGTGTTGAGTACTACTAGATTTTACATTCAGAGTTAGGCTTGGTAACTTTTATTAAGTAGGGTTGATGGTTGAATCATCTTTGAGGGTTGATAAGGTTGAAGCACAAGACAATGTTTTCATTTATATGCAAAATGGATAACAAAATTTTTTGGATCTACATTTTGGATAATGAAATTTTTTGGGCTAGCTTTTGGATAATAAAATTTCTTGAGTAACAAATTTCTTGAATAGGTAAATAAGATTTTGGATGGCATAAGTAAGATTTTTTGAGGTTTTAGTATCAATTTTTTTTTCAAAAGGTAAATAAGATTTTGGATGGCATAAGTAAGATTTTTTGACCTTTTAGTATCAATTTTTTTTTCAAACTTTTCTTTTAATGAAAATGTCTATTGCTCACTTTCTTCTCCATGATTTAAAAATATATATATATTTCTTTTTAAAGTATACAATTTTGCTTTAAAATCATATTTCTTTGTATATTTTTTTCATTAATTCTTTAAAAATATATATAGATTGAATTATCATGGGGAATCGAAGAAATTCCAAGAGAAAATATGATCAAATTGGAGACATTGAGGTCCTAGATAATAATCGAGAAAATATTATAAAAGAAAGAGGGAGAAAGGGAAAATCAATCTCAACAAGAAGTTGGATTGGGTATGTAAATGTACATTTTTTAAATTATATTTAAAATTCAATGGTGTATTGTGAAATTTAATTTTTATTTGACCAATTAATTTGAAAATATTTTGCAAAGTGAGAGAGATTTTCCTCATAACTTTGATGATAAGATTGAAAATTTTGAAATAGAAAGTGAAGAATAAAATGAACTAGTCATTGAGGAAGTTGTTGAAAGAGAATCAAGTGAAGAAGAAGTTGAACCAACCATAGGTATGTATATATATGTCATGTATTATTTAAATTATACATATTTACTAGTTTCAATTTCATTCTCCATTTTTTAATTTAATTATTTAATGTATACTAATACTCATTTACATTAAATTATCATATGTACATGTGAAATCAATATTGATGATAAGATGTTAGAAAATGTCAACACTGACATATATGGAGATCAAAAAGCTGACCATGCTATTCAATATCGTGTTAAGTGAATTATTGATAAGTTCTTCAATGATGAAAATGTGTTAGTTCAAGCTCAAATTTTGAGAGGTCTCTTAGCATCGAAGAAATTAAAAGAAGTTTAAACACTATTGATAATTTGAATATCAACAAAATATAAAAAAAGTGAAGGATAATATTATTGAAAATATAATTAGTGCTCTAAAATAAATTGAAAAATATACAAAGAAAAGTGATCTAGATGCATGTAGAGTGATACAAATATTATTGGTTTCATCAACTACTCAAGAAAATTGTTTGATAAAATATATGGCAAAAAAATTAGGGACCTCGGGAAAAAAAATGCACAAGCATAGGAAATTTTGATTCAAAATAGATGCAAATGATGAAATTTATTGTTGGACCGTCATTTATAGGAAACCATACAAATGTAGACTAAGGAGAAAGTGTTAAAAAAATGATATGTGAATTTTAGATGAAAAAATTATGTGTTTTTCTAAATGAAAGGGATGTGATGTAGTGATGAATAACATGTAATCAATATGAATAACATTCAAACATATCTTGAACACCACTTAGATAGAGTTGTTCAAGAAGTTCAAAGAAAAAAATTGTGGGATTAATGTCTCAATATGCACTTTTTGCAACAAAAACCATGAAGCCACCGTATCCGACACTCATCGTCTTCGATCGTCGCCTGGACCGGATCCTTCACCATTTTTCTTGGGGGTTTTGACCTCCTTCCGCAGGTGCTTCACGATTCCCGGGCCGTTCACTCCCTACAATGAATCCCTATGATGACGAGGTGGACTACTCGGCGGATCCTCTGGAGGAGGTCGATATTTGGGGACTTGATGCACATGATGAGGTGGCCAATATGTCTGACCTAGACCCGTCTCCTGAGGTGGAGGCTCTTGCTCCGTCCGAGTTGGCTTGCGTGGAGGGCTGCAGCACGCCCTTGGGAGACCTTGCGTTATTCACATTCGACTCGCCCTCGGGTGCAGACATCGGGGCCTTATATTTCTCCCAGACAGGACATGATACACTGACAAGTGCTGCTATCGGATGCTCTGCGCATTTCTCGAAGGCGGTTTATCATGATATTGGGGATGATACCTATTCACTGGCTCAACTGAGCATTGGGGGACCTCTCCCTAAATGGCCTACCACTCATGGTCCTTCTGACCTTGGCGGAGGGGCACCTATTGATTTGGTTTTCTCTGGACCATTGGTGGCATCGGGGTGTTTGTTAACATTCCGGAGGACATCACCATTCCGGAGAAGATTTGTACATCCTCAGAAACAGATACCTCTGTTGAGCCAGGGCTGGGCTGCTCCAAAGCAAAGAAACATCACTGAGTCACAAAGAATAAACTTAGTTTCACCACAAACTTTGGTTGTGAGAGCGGTATGGTGGATTGGGGCCTTATTGCGACCAAGACTCTTGTGGGGGAGGTCTGCGGCCGAAAATACACCGCAGCTCGGCTTCAGCGGTGGACTTGTGAGATCTGGAGTGGGACTCTCGATGTTCTCCCGGTTGTCCAGGTACTCACCAAAGGTTGGTTTTCACTCTCATTTGATCACCCTAAACAATCAAACTGGGCACTCAAGCATTACTGGCATCTTGAGATGCACCCCGTCTTCCTTAAGAGATGGGTTCCTCTGTTTGACCCCAAAAAGGAAAATGCGGGTGCAGGCCCTATCTGGAGGAGGCTGTCGGGTCTGCCACTTCAATTTTGGAGCGACTCTGCGCTCAGGAACATCGGAGGACACTTTGGCCTCTATCTGGACCATGACCGATCTTACTTGACATCGGGCAGTCGAGCGGTGGCTCGAATCTTGATTTTCTTAGATACACGGGATGGACTCTATGAAAACTTCAACATGCTATTTGATGGGATGATTTGGCAGCAACCACTAGACTACAAGGGTGTGCCTTTTCGATGCAGGAAGTGTCATGAAGTTGGACACTTGTACAAAGAATGTCAAAAGAAGGGTTTTGGCAGACAAGCTTCAAAGAAATCTTGTTCGATTGGTACACAGACTGCGCCAGTGAACAGTTCTGTGCTAGGCTTTACTGATGCGCCGTTGTCGACCCCGGCTACCCCGAGAGATGCTGGGCTGGTGCAGACTGTATTCCCATCGTGGACTACCTCGCATCCTAGATCTCGCCCTCAGGTTACGATGGAGACTACTCAGTGGACCTCATCTATCCCGGGTACTTCTCCTTCCAATGCCTTCTTGTTTACTGATTGTAATCTTGTCTTACCAACTAGCACTATTCTTGAATCCACATCTGGTAATGTAGTTATCGATCAGTTCTCTTCTACTACAATTACTTGCATACCATCGACTCTGTCTGGCCATACACTGAAACTCCCCTCGGTATGCTGCACCATTGCTATGGCTCATCCGTCATCCTCCCCCATCATTCACCACTCCACTGCTGAACCCTCACTCTGCCACTCATCCTCCTCATCAGAGACTCCCTCATCATGTCATAAATATTATCTTAGATCACTCTCACTTTCATAATCGAGTGAGACCTTTGGCATTGGGCCGAGTCTGGACTGTTTACCCAACAAAACTCGTGGTCGACCTTCTGCATTGGCGAAGGCGATCAAAAGAGCCAATCTCGAAGTGGAAACTGGCACTCAATCCTCTCTTATGTGGGTCCTTAGAGCTAGAAGACCCTTGTTGACGGTTACATCATGATTTGCCTCTCTTTCAATTGCAGGGGTCTGGCCAACCCCGATAAGAGATTGGCCCTCAGGGAATTGATTGCACAAAAACCCATTGATATCCTATTTCTTCAGGAAACGCTTGGTGCAGGACCTGCAGTGCAGGCTACCTTGTCTTCTCTCCTACCTGCTTGGACCTTCATCACCCTGGACGCATTTGGGAGATCAGGGGGCTGTGCATTGGGTATAAATGACAGGACCACCCGGATGACAAACTGTTGGGGCCGGACTGGAGTACTAGCTATGAATGTCCTTTTTGGCAATTCGGAGGTGGAATTTACTTTGATCAACATCTATGGGCCTTGCACAAACAGGGAGCAATTCTGGACTTCCTTAATGTCTTGTTCCTTACTAAATGCACCTCATCTTATTTTGGGTGGTGATCTAAATCTCTCTTTAGGTATCTCTGAATCTTGGGGCCCCCAAGCTACCCCGGATCCTTTGGCTGAGTTTTTCAACTCAATGCTGGGTGACTCACATCTTATTGACATTCAAACTACCAAGATCCAACCCACCTAGAGGAACAGAAGGACTGGCAATGCCTCTTTGGCTCGCAGATTAGACATATTTCTCATTAAGCACTCTCTCCTTCCTATTATGACTCGTGCTCGTCAGTGGGTGGGGATGGGTGGTAAATCTAACCACTCTCCAATTTATCTAGAATTCGAGTGCGACCCAAACTGGGCTCGTTCTCCATTCAAATTCAATTCTCGTTGGTTGAGAGATTCTGAATACAACCTGATGGTCACTCGGGCCTGGCAGCATTGTGGCCCTTTGTATGATCATGATCCAGGTCGGATCATAAATGACAATCTCAACCGCATTAAAAAACTTACCATTCAGTGGGTTCGGAACAAAAAGAGATCGGAGAGGGAGGCTCTGCTTAATCTTGAAATAAATATTGCCCGTCTCAACAATGCTGATTTGCTGGGGTATCGAACTGATGATACCAGGGAACAATTAATTGCTCTCGAATCTGAAAAAGCTAAATTTTTGAGACAAAAGGAGGAAGACTGGAGGCTTAAAAGCTAGGCTATATGGTTACAAGCGGGTGATGAAAATACCAAATTCTTTCAACAACATGCTAATGGCCGGAGGGCTGCAAATGCCATATGGGAACTGTCAGATAACAATGGATTTACTGCGAGAACGCAGTCTCAATTATTTGACCTGGGCACCAGACATTTCACAAACCTTTATAGGGCAACAAATTGCATTGATCTCCCGGACATCATGCGCATTACTCAGCATTTCAAGCGATTTGTGGAACAGGATCAGATGGATGACCTCAATGCACCAGTTACATTGGGCGAACTTGAAGGAGTATTGAAATGGTTTAAGCGGGACAAAAGCCCTGGGCCTGATGGCTGGCCCATTGAGTTTTTCATCCATTTTTATGAGCTCATATCTCCTGATCTGTTAACTATGATTGAAGACAGTAGAGTGCGTGGCAGGATATATGATGGGTTCAATACACTTTCATTGCTCTTATACCAAAATCGGACAAACCGACTAGTTTCAATGAATACAGGCTAATATCTTTGTGTAACTGCATCTATAAGATCATATCCAAAATTATTGCAAACCACATCAAGCCTTTCCTATCTACACATATTGAAAAAGAATAATTTGCATTTCTGAATCATAGGCAAATTCATGAAGCTATTGGCACTGCCCAGGAAGCACTTCACTCCATTAAGACCCTGCGCCAGAAATCCACCATTCTCAAAATCGACCTTACAAAGGCATTTGATCGGGTCAACTGGAGTTACCTTCATCTCATATTAATCCACTCTGGCTTCCCTCATCTGTTTATAAACTGGATTATGGGCTGTATTAGTCATGCCACTTTCAGCATTCTGATCAATGGCACTGCATCATATTTCTTTCATGCGGGGAGGGGACTCCGACAGGGATGTCCTCTCTCTCCATTATTATTTGTCTTGGTTATGGAGGGACTCTCGGTTCTCATTAAAAATGCAAAAGACAGGGGAGAAATACAAGGACTCTGGATCAATGATACTCTTCATCTTACCCATCTTTTATTTGTGGACGATGTACTCATTTTCCTTAACAGTACTAGACAGGACTCTGTTCATTTTGATCTGCTACTGAATTGCTTTTGTAGGGCCACAGGTATGGCACCAAATGGCACCAAATCCACTATTATCATGACTGGCTGCTCGGGATTGGAACAAGGCACTTCACTGAACCTATTTGACTATATTTGCATTGATATCAATGATGGGCTCAAATATCTGGGGTATCATATTAAACCAAACGACTACAAGATTAAAGACTGGAACTGGATCATTGCCAAAATTGAACGCAGAATCAATGTCTGGTATAACAGATGGCTATCTAGGGCTGGCTGACTGATCCTCATCAAATCTGTGCTGGAAGCTATTCCGGTCTATTGGATGACTCTGGCTTGGCTTCCTATTGGCATTACCAACAGAATCAAAAGGATTTGCAGACAATTTCTCTGGCACAACCAGGGGAAGGCCTGCACATTTTCTTGGATTGCCTGGGACCGCATCAACATCCCTAAACAATGGGGAGGTTAGGGGTTAAAATATTTGCATCTTTTTTCGAAGGCTCTGGCTGCAAAAATGTGCTGGCACCTAATCACGGGTCAGAGCCTCTGGAAAGATGTCATTGTGGCTAAATATATCTCGCCTCGGAACCCCCTCGATTGGATCCGAGGCAGCACTAGACAGACACCTGGTGCATCTATTATTTGGAAGGAAATCAACAAGGCAACACACATCATACAGCTTGGATTATCATGGCAGATTGGCACGGGTGCTATGGTCCAAATCGGTACTGACTCTTGGTCTGGCAGTGGAGATTATCACAAATTACCTGTTTTTATCACCGAACACCTCGCCCACAGGAACATTTTCTATCTCGCACAGATTGCGGACTTGGCACATTCCTCTTGGCGGGGCCAAGCCTCGTTAAGTGCTGCTGACCTCGAGATCCCTCAGGCTGGTTCTCGGATCTGGCAGAAATATATTTGGGCCCTTAGAGCCACAAACATTCGAATCACTGAGCAGGTTGACAGATTAATATGGGCTATTTCTCCTCATGGTCACTATGCTCCTAAACTTGGATACCTCGCCCTAATATGGTCCAAGGAACCCCCTATCAAAGCATGGTGGTGGCGTATTATTTGGAAATTAAAGGCTCCGCATAAACACAGAACCCTTTTCTGGTGCATTCTTAATCAATGTATACCCACCATGGACTTTCTCCACAAACGGGCATACCACGGGGCATCTCAATGCTGTTTCTGCCTTGCAAGCTGCGAGGACACGACCCATTTATTCCTTCTGTGCACTTGCATCAAAGAAATCTGGTCTCGGGTCAGCACTGGCCTGGGCTGTAATCACATCTGGCAGGGGGGTACTCTTATTGAAGCCTGGACGAATTGGTGGCAGCACTTTGTCAACAGCCCGAGAATGAGAAATCTCCCACTGATCGTGGCATGGGAGATTTGGATCGGACGGAACAATCTGATCTTTAGAGATATACCTATTAACTGTGTTCGCATTTGCGCTGCCGCTATTGCTACTTTCAATCTCTTGCCCGTAGACAACAATCTCAGCAAGCCTCCACTCAGAACACCTGAATTAATTGATCACAATCATGCATGGGCCTATTTCGATGGGGCGTCCAATGCATCTGGCTGTGGTGGGGGCGCAATACTCTTTTTAAATGTTCATCACTACTACCATATCAGAATGGCATTGGGACCTGGCACCAACAACTACGCAGAACTGCAATGCCTTAGACTTCTTCTGACTTTTGCTCAGGACATTCACTGCAACTCCATCCAGATTTTTGGTGACTCACAGCTTGTTATTAATTGGTTTAATAATCTTGCACTATGTCACTCGCACACACTGTCAGCACTACTGCATGAGGTTCATCATCTCAAAGTCCTATTTGACTCTATCTTAGTGGCACATATTTACAGGTCTCGGAACAAAGTGGCTGACAAATTATCTAAAGAAGCATCGGAGCTAGACTGGGGCACCTGGCATTTCACTGAACACTCTGGTGGACAGGTATACAGATATTTTCATCGGCCTTTTATAGAGGAGGCACCTACATAGATGGCTGGCTTGCTGTACAGTTTTCTGGGGAGCATTTTGTGACTATCTCCCTGGATATTTATTTATCGGCATGTATTTTACTTTTATATGGTTTTTTGCTTTTTGATAGTAAGTTAAGCACCGAGCTTACTATGTGAGCATTTGGAATTTTCCTGAAAATATGTCACATTTTTTGGCACTGTTTTCTGCCTGCATGAAGGCAAGTGACAGATTGCAATAGACTTTGGACTGATTAGTAGCACACTTTCAGCATTATGTAACATGTAACCTATCTTTAATGAAAAGTTACGAATTTTTTCTCTTTGAAAAAAACAAAAAAAACCATGGTATGTTAAGCCTATTACTCTATGTGATAGTTGTTTTTGTATTTATCATGTGTAATTTCAATTATATTATGACACCTTCCTTGATTTTGGTAAAACATTTTGGAGAAATTCACCTCCTCCTTCCACTATCCATGATTTCATATCTTAGTTTCTATGTGGAAGAGAAAATCATGAATTATTTTACCAAAAGAAATGTGTTGGTGGTGAAAATATGATCATTGTTCAAATTTTCCTTTTTTTTCACAACAAATATCCTATTGATATGAATGATCAATCATTATCCAACATAAAAGTGGAATCTTAAAATACATGAATATATCTATACATCGATTAGTGCAAGTGGTAGTACAAGTGCTAGAAGGATTAATTTACAAGAAGATGAAATTTTTGTTTTAAGAATTTTGAATAGAAATTTATAAATACACTAAACATTCTCATAAATCTCGATGGTAGGACTTAAAATTCAAAAAATCTTAGGAAAATTTTCCACTAGGGACAATTTTGTCAATAGTTGATTTTGCATAAAATTAAACATTTATTGCACAGAATGAAATATAGAGTGAATATTATCAATTTGATCAAGTCTCTTTGCTTGTCCATGTTCTATATATACATGCTGAACATAATCATCATGTTATTAAATAATATCATTTTTATATCATCAATAGTCATCCTCATGATACACATTTTTTACAACATGCTTCGATAAGATTTATGATTCAATGAAAGCCCGCAAAATCAAATTCAATGAACATTGGATATGGTCATATGGATGTGCAGGTCAATTCAAATATTCATGATCATTATTTTGATTGTGTCATATTCATATGAAAACCAACATTAAACATTGTCAAAATTTCTTTGAGACTGGTCATGGAAAAGGAGAATATGATGGCATAGGGGCAAGTATAAAAAAACACTTCAAAAATAAGATAGACCACACTGCCAACCAACTTATCTCGGCGAATCAAATTTTTCAATGGTTCATTGTTGAACTAATCCATATTACTAACTCATCAAGGGAGGTACACAGGTATGTGTATATAGGAAATTGTATATATTTTTAAGATATGATAATCTTTAAAATTTTAAACTATAGTTTAAATAGTTGATTTATGATTATCTTTGATATATGAATTCTATTTTAAAAACATATTTATATTACTATTTGAATTTACTATAGGTTATTTTGGCATATTTAAGTCTAAGATGTAGATAGGTTGATTTCATATGAAGCTAAAACAGTAAAAGGGACTCCAAAATTGCATTCAATTAAAACAAAAGAGTACTTAAATGCATTTACATTTGATAAATGAAAGTAATATTGTTTTTGTCGCGTTTTCATAAAGGAAAAAAAATCAAATAGTGCTTCTGAAAACAATATGTATATAAAATATTGACAACATTCAAAACTTAATACAAAAGGAAAAGTGCCACTGCAAGCTTGGAAGAGATGGAATCTGAGGAGATTATAGTGTCATACGAAGGTGACAAAGTTTGTGATCTTGTTAGAGAAGGTAACACTTAAATTTATTTCAAAGGATATGTGTGTGTGTGTGTGTTTTATTTTTTTAATAATTGTGTGTAAATATAGATAACAATTAAAATATATCTAGATCTAATAAAGTTGTACATGATGATAACTAATTTCCTATTAATGATTATTTGAATTTTCATATTGTTTTTTATTGTGTAGGAGATGGTTTTGATGTAGTTTCACCCATTAAAAACATATAAAATGTGAAGTATCATTTGATGCGATACACTTAATTTAAAACTGAAATTATTGGAGGACTATGATGATAACGGTTTTATATGTGAAATAGGGTCTATTATACTTAAAGAATATTTTTTCAAGGAAACTCATCAAACCAAGAGTCATGTTTACTATAAAGACTATCAACCTGATGTTATAATTTGTTAATAGAGTCACTTGGTGTGTGCAACACGCATAAATTTGGTAGAATTTCAATCAAGAAAAAAATTGAATTTAAAAAAAAGGAGAATGTTAAAATCATACCATGAATGAATCATTGAGGATGGCATTACACTATATTTTTTTTTATTAAACTAGCCAAGAAAAAAAATACTTCAAAGTTGATTATGGTACATATTTGATACTATATATCTTGCAGTGGGTCTAAATTTTTTACTAGGATCATGGAAATTATATGATGCTAATGTCGTCATAAATAATTAAAATTTTCTGGAGAAATTTGTCAACAAGAGAAAAACTAGATATCCATTATGAATACCTCCCTAGCTAAGAGAGAGCATTGAATGTTTTAGCTATGGTTGGTATTTATAATCAATGATTTAGCCCTTAAAATATATGTTATAATACATTCCAAAAAAATCCTTCACGTTGGATTCAGAAGAGAAAATTTTGAGTTTGTAAAAGTTAAATTTTTGGCTCTACGAATTGTAAAGTTGGCCCTCCTAGAAGTACAAGTCAAAATACCTGTATAGACACACATATTCATCCTACTTGATCAATATATATAATGATATCATCTCACTCATTTAGATCATCCATTACAATATATTATATTGATTTATAATAAGAAGGAGACAAAGGAAGCCAAGGTTTGACCATACCATCTCTGAATTGACCAAGAAATTTTCTCTATGTTTCATCTCAAGGTGTGAATTCACACGTGTGGGGTATAAGAAAATCCATTCTAGGCAGAAGGATGAATTATTTGATACATATCTATTATGTGAAGAATGCCTAATTTTGGGTAGAAGGCCAAACTCTATAGCAGACCAAGGTTTTATGTAGACTTATCTTTGGATAGAAGTTTGACCAAGTTTTATCTAGGATTTTCTACTGGTCAGTTTGACTATTAAATAACAGGGTTAGATTGTTTCTCTTGTTGAATTACATAATTTCCCAAAGGAAAAGGTTGTCGAGTTTTTTCCCCATGTGGTTTTTCCTAGGGTAAATTCGTGTTTATCTTGTTTGGATGTCTCCTCCTACTAGATTTTTTTTACCTTTGAGATATTTTATGTAATTTCTTTATGATGAATATGAATGTAGGAAAATATTAACTTAATAAATCATAAGATGTAATTATCATTTAATTAGGAGATCCTTGAAAAATAAATAATTTGAACATATTTTCAAAAAATAAACTTTCTTATGGGTTTGTGGACTCAATCAATTGAATGTTTCAAGAAATTAGATTGAGATTCGCTCAATATACTCAACACGTTGGCCAATTGGATTTCTCAGGCCATTTCAAATTATGTCTTGAACCATATATGGACTTTGGCACTAGTTTTCTTCTCTAGGGGACATATAAATAACATAATAAAATAATATTCAAAGGAATATATCTCCCTTCATATTTTGTGTAGAATTCATTTACCAACCATATCAGAGAATCCATCCTTTATCTTCCTTGGTCCTCTTAATATTGTTAAGAATTAGGGTTTAAGGCTAGGATTTAATTATATTATTTTCCTTCCCAACCTCTGAGTTTGATCTCCTCACCCCCCCCACCCCATTCTCTTTCTGAAAATTAATTTTGAAGGAGCCTAGAAAAGGAACCCGGGTCCATCGAGTTTTGGTGGAATTATTAGAGATTGTAGATGCATTCCTATCTTCATATATTTGAGAATGATGGACATACGTACTAATAATTTATTAGAATTTATGGGACTCAACATGGGCATGAAGAGTGCATGTGCTCAAGAGCTCACAAGCTTCTGGTAATGGGAGACATGCGGATTATTATTAATATTCCAAGGAAGATAAAAGATGACACTTAGATTTAAAATTTTTCCTCAAGTTGATGCCTATATTACAACTCATATTATATAAATTCTCTAATCACAGAAAATTTAGTGCTCATGTTTCTTCATATACGAAGAATAAGAAACAAAATTGTAGACCTAATAGTGAATAATGGATTGAAAGAGACATCTACTTCTCTTTAATATACTTGGAATATTATGTCATAATCTCCATTGAAAGGTTCATACTTGTTGCTAGTTCTAACAAATTATTTAGCCTTGGATGAGGTCACTCTTGAGATAATGGCAAGGGTGGCAAGTTTTCGTTGTCCTACCTTGATTAAGAGCATGGGGATGTGGAAACTTGTCCCTAATATGGTTAATGATCATCAATGGACTACAAGTCCATATTATTAATGGGATTTTATATCATTAAATGTACGAAAGTTGGAGTTTTTCTCTTTGGTGGTGGTGGTTTTTCGTTGCTTTAGGGCTCGAATGTATCAGAACAAAGGCAATCCAGCTAGTTCTTCAATTAAAAAAAAAAACCTTCTATTTCACTTTTATAGAAAAGCACTAACCCATGGGTAACGTTTTATTTCTTCTCGACTTTGGTATCGGTATATTATGCTTCTCTATTTACAAGTCGGTTAGCGCTTGTAGGATGCAAGTAAAGAAATTGTTGATGTTGTTGTTTCAAGGTGTGAGGTTCTAGTTCTTGTATCTCTTTTTTTTTAATGATGATGAAGTTTCAAGTCCTTGTGGTTGTCCCTACCCTTATACATTTTTTAATCGTTTCATGTGTCACTGATTTTAGGTTTATCAATTTTCACTTGGAAGGTGAATTGGTCTCACCTTGTGAAGAGTATTATAAGGTCCCTTTCTGGTGTTTATAGAAGAATTTTATGGACTTATGTTTAGTTATTTTTTTCCCTTTCTTTTTTGTCTTGGCTTATCCAAAATCATGTTTGAGTTATCCCCATTCGAGAATCAATTTTCTATATTTTTTTAGTGGTAAATGGATGGGAGTTGTGTCAATACTTATATGGGCACAAGACGTGGGGAAATTAAGTAATCCCAACATCTACTATGGTTCTAATGGTGGAGTCTCAGTTCATAGAGTTTGGTAATGTAGTTGTGCCCCCTACCCCCTGTTGTGTCCTGACAACTTCTATTTTTGGTTCACTGGTTTAGTAGTGAAATTCGGATTCTCTAGGGGAATTCATGGTAAGTTTATTTCATAATGGCACAACATTTTCTCGAGGAAGTGGGTTAAGGATATCAAGGTACCATCCTCAATTGTGAGAACCTTTCTAGAATCTTTTCTAAGTCATACCTTGTATGGAACATATCATAACAATGGGGTATACTTTCAGTGCAAGACTCCCTATGGTTTAGAGCTAAAAAACTATCTTCTTTATCTATTTTATACTATCAAACAAATTTCACCTACCTCAATGTTGTGTCAGAGGACACAGGTGTAGAGTGGGGAAACATATTATCAAGAGCAAGTTGAAAGGGGGCACACTCACATGCATCAAAGTTTTGAGGAATTTTCTGGATGATATCAGGAACTAACGCAAGGCCATATTTAGGAAGAAATTTTCCAATATGAGGCAGAAGCATCCACGAATAGATCTGTGAAAATTATATTTTTTTTATTCTAGTAATTATTCACCTATATTTTATATTATTTTTCTAATAAAACTAGTTACTAGAAATATTGAATAGTAATACAACTACAAATTTCACCAAATAATAAACCACATGAACTGAGAAAAGACTAGAAAAAAAATTGACACCAATATTTTTCAAAAAAATTCCCCTGGAAAAAATCCAATGTGGGGAAATAAAATTCTATAGATGAGGGTTTATATCCTTATTTATTCAAAAAATTTAAAGTGTACATAAATGACTTGTCTAACACGTGCAAAGCTTCGACAAATTTCTTTCTTCACTTCCACTGACCAAATTTACCCTCTGTAAATTAAATCATCCTCTACTAAGATATTTTATTTTCCTTTGTGAACTTGCACTTCCCATTAGAAATGTGCACTCTCCTTTCTCGCAATTCACTATGCCTCCAAAAAATTGATCCTACAATTTTATTTGCCTCCTGCAACTCACTAGGCCTATTCACATTGCCTCTAGTAAATTTCTTTGGAAACTAGAAACACAAAATAAACCTTTGATAAATCGCATTGGTAAACTGGAAACTCACTCTATTAATTTTAGCTTCTTTTCAGTAGAATAATTCAACCTCGTTTTGTCTCTTAGAAAATTGGAATCATTGTGAAGAAGTTTCTCTGGAAAATCTCTCCTCATTTTCTCTTGTTGAAACCCTACTGCTAGTGTCTCCCACACTATCATTGTGCATCCCTTGCTCAATTGAATTGTGATCTCCAAGAGACCCATTGATTTCCTCTTATAATCTCCCATTGATGAATTAAGGACCACGATCTAATCACAATCGATGCTTAAGATTATCTTGACTCCATCGAGTCACCTTTTTAAGATTCACTAGAGATAAATCAACTTGTCTCAATTGATACTGATTAATTAACCCATTTACCTAAGTTAGAATTATGAGAATAATTAAAAAATGGTTAATAAATATAATTAAGAAATTTTCCACTTATAAATTAAACTCGCCTTGGATATAATTAATCCATATATTTTCTTAGCCTCATTGACATCACTTAAGACTAAAACACCTATTCGAGCTACACAAACTAACTATCCCTTTTAGCGAGCAAGGTGTTATGCACAACACCAAACTTATCTCTGAAGAAGATGAATATCACCTTCCCCATGGCCTTCATTTCGACGTCTGCTACCTGCTAATATCTCACTCTAAATTCAAAGGTGTCAAGAAGTAATTCCTTTGCTTTGTTTTCATCTAGTTCAATAACATTGTTAACTTGGTATGTAACCTTACAGGCTCCACAACGTACTAAATGATAACATCCTTTGTATCCTCCAAATTCTTCTGCATAGCTACTTGTCTCACAGGATCTAATGATATCCAAAATTCTTATTTAATCTCTTCCCCTCAGCTCGCTTCCCCTAGTGCACCAATAAAAAATATTTTATATACTTTGACCAGGGCTTCTAATCAATTGTGAAAATTCTAATAAGATGATACTATTGTAACCATGATTTTTCTCAATATTTCATGTGATTTCACATACATTCTCACCTCCACCCTATTGAATTTGACATCCAACCTATGCCTCTTCGGAAACTTTGTTGGTGCATTAGAATACTTTGTGTTCCACTCCTAGATATAATCCATTGTTGAGAACACTAATCTTATCAACTTCCCCATGTCTTGTAATTCCTTTTTTATTTTTATTAGAGAGGTTTTCACTTTATGAAAATTTGTGATTTCATCATATACCTGCTTTATGATGTCTTCCAATGCTTCGAGCTCTTCAATAATCGCTGCTTGTAGACTCTCTTGGATGAATTTTATAGTGGAAGAATGAGGAAAAGTTGAACCTAGAGGAGGATATGAGAAGGAGAAGGTTGAAGTTAATTCTTCTTCTATGCATTGGCTAGTTTTCCTTTTTCCTTCTCATCTCCTCCTCTTGGCTTCAAGTTTATAGTATTTTTCCTTCTCTTTATTTCCTCCTCTTCAATTTGCTTCCTTCTCATCTCCTCTAGCTTCAATTTTTCCTCTTCTTCCTTTTCATATAGTATGTGTGTGTATGTATACATACATATATATGTATGTGTGTGTGTACACACACACACACATATATATTCAATTGATTTTAGCTTGGGTGGTTGGGCGGAATAGATGTTATCATCCTCACCCAAGTTCAAGTCTCATAAATTCACATGTTGACACTCTGGAATAGAGTAACTTTGTTATGATCTTAAATGAGTCTATATTAAGGGCTAGCCTAGTACCAAAAATCTCTCTCTTGCCTTCAAGCTAAGAGGTAGGTAGACTTTCTTCCCGGGTGGTACCCAATGCCCGAAAGTTTTCAACCCCCATGGTTAGGTCAAGTGGTCTAGAGCTAAACCTGAAGTTATTTGATATATTTGTTAGTTGTTGTTGATTGATACGTAAATTGTCATGGATATTCCACTAGCTAGTTCATCACAACATATCTGATAATAATATATTAAAATACAAAAATATTACACTATTACGGTGTTATTAAAATTTTAGATTTGTAGATTTTACTGTAATTAGTGCATGCATGCAAATGGAAATTATTCAGAAAAGTAGAGAACGAAAAAATAAGCTGACACACACACACAAGACATAATATATGCTCTCTAGGAAATCCTTTTGGGAGAAAACACAATTGGAAGGTGAGGCCACTTTGCTCTCTTTCTCTGCTTGGAAATATGGGTGCAGGTACAAATAATTAATGTTTGTGGCCCTTGGGCTACTATAATGAAAAAATACTCTCTATTTTCTCTACCTCCTATCTCTCCTGGATATCTTTTCTCATCTATGGAACAAAATTCTCTTGAAAGAATGGAATTCCTCTTCCTCCTAGTGGCCCGATAATCACACAACCTGATAGCCTACTAGTGGTTAATTTTGACTACATCGGCTCATAACTAGAGTAACAACATAGACTCTTCTAGATTATTTTACATCAAAACATGTGTCTAGCGCCTTTCAAATTTGTTGGAGTAGGGTCTCCCAAAGGCTATAAATTTTGTCCATTTTTGTATAATTTTGTATTGTTTACTCTAATAGAGGGGTTTTTGGGTGGTTCAAAGCCCCTAACACATCGTAAATGGGTCAAGGGTAGACAAGAGTCTGTAAACCATGGTTTGCAAACCATTGGATGCGTAGGCTAAATCATTATAAATAGATGAACCTTTTTGAGTCATAGGTAGGAATGAATAAAGTTTGATGTGAAGTATGAATTGTTAGATATATGGTAGGGTCGTTTGGGTTAGGACTCCTATTAGCTGTGTGCACGGAGATTCTTTGTCCTACTATGTGCAGACCCTACTGGCTGTGTGCACAGGTGGTTATTGGGAATGTAAGAGGATTTTGGGTAATGATATGTATATGCAGAAGTATTGTGGATATCCAGTGTTATCTAAATCTGTTCTTTATGGTTGATGTGAACTTGAGTTATATGTTTATGTATATGTTAGTAGTTGTGGATTATCTGTATTTATGGTACATGTATCTATGATATGTTAATTTGCTCCGATTTTTTTGTTCTACGATTATAGCCAATAGTACGCACATGGATGCGAACAGGGAAAACTTTAAGGATGGAAGTTTATCTTAAAGTTTAGAAAACCTAGCAAATATTACTAATCCCCAATACGTAAATTGTAAATTTGTGTATGCTATTTTTGTGAAAATATTTAGGTTTATAATTATTTTATATTAGTATATATAAAATTTTGGCGATTTTTAGGGTAAAAAAATTTTATACTATAAAAATTGGGAAAATCAATTTTCAAAAAAATGGAAATTAGCGAATCTTTTTTTTGGAAAAAACATTGAAAATTAGCCCACTTACTAGTATTAGCCCCTAAAATTTTCCTTGGATGCAAATATGTTAGTTAGATCTGATAAGTTGTCTTCTGGTTATTTAATGAGACTCCTACAAATAGCCTCTTGCTTTATAGATCTAATAGTTGCGAACTAGCTTGACTTACTTCCTCTCTCCCAAGGTGCGTAAACCTAGTTCCAGCACCCTCCCATACTACTTCGGGTGAGACTTTGGCCTGCACAAGCACATCACTGCTGAAAGGGCCAGTAGTATAAGGGTTTGTTGGAAAACCTTAACCTCTAAACCTGGTTCAAGACCCCTTGAGCCAACAAATGGTTCTATTGCCGGGACCGGGAGCATTTTGAGAGAGATCGGGTAACGCCAAGGCGATATTGGAAACTTGAGAGAAAAGAAATCAATGAGTGGTTTGAGAAACAGGTTCAGGAATTTGTAGTAAAATAAAATCGTAGTAAGAAGTTGACCACAAAGGAGTGGAAGAATAAGTACATCTTCACAGAGATCTATAAAATTTTCTTTGTAATGATTTCGATCGAGCTCCAAGCGTGGCTCGCAAGGCTTGTTGAGTTTCAGAAGTGTTGGAAAGACAAACGAGTCACACAACAGACCCCAGAGTGAATCCTGCAGTTAGAAAGACTGATAACACCATCACTCACACGGTAGATCACAGGGTGGACAGTGTGATAGGAGGATTTGTGACATAATTTGCAGTCGACCAATTTGTATCCTATTCAAAAGCAGAATGGAGGCTCTTCAAGAGTTTCAGGGGTAAGTTTTTGAAAAAATTTCCATTACTGATTAAGATCCTGTTGTGCAAAAAAAGTATTTTGTGTAGCCATCCAAAGTGAATGAGCTCCGACCAGAGTGACGGTACAATGTGCATTGGTAAGTACTAAAAAACTAACCAAGAAGGGGATTGATCTATCTATAGTCCAGTAAGAAACTTTTCTACACATGGCCCTCCATCTACGCCACCTTCGAGCCCACATAGGGGAAAAAACTCACCTCCACCCCCACCAGAATAAGATATGGCCTCACACATGAAGCTACCTACCTTCAAGGGCATGGGTGATGAGGACATGGATTGGTTCTGGTTTGTCACAAGATCAGTATGGACTGTGCAGAACATAGCAAGTGATGCGATGAAATGGGCACAGTTATCCCTTACTTTTGAGGGGAGATCCTTGGACTGGTACATGGGATACATTGACCAACATGTGAAAGTGACTATTGAGGATATCAAGAATGCACTGAAACAACAGTTCAAGAAACCTAAGTCCTACTCTCAGATAGTAAATGACCTAAAGGATTTCAATCAAGGACCTTCTGAGTTCGTATGGGAAGGAGATCAATGATTAAAGAAGGTAATCAAAGAAGGAGGATTCCAGTATGATGACAGGCAACACACAGAGTGGTTTATTGTTATGTTATTGCCCCACCTGCACGTACCTATGGGTCATTAGGCCATTGAAACACATGAGAAGGCCTTGGAGGTTACCATGAAACTGGAAGCTGCACCAAGAGATGACACCTAGTTAGGAGTACAACAGATACAGGGCCAGCTAGAGGCAATGCACATGGAGATTCACAATCCACGCAAGGAGTAAGGGATAGAGGCTAGTACTGAGAGATGGTGCATACGATGCAGGGTCAATGGCCACACCTAAGATAATTGTCTGCTACTTGTAGACTACATGCAGGTCGGGGGCCCTAGCCCATTGTGCCCTAGGGAAGTTGTGGGACCAAGTGGGCCAACACTATGGTTCGATGACTACCACATTGCTGGGTTGAATGATACCAACCACTACCCTCGCCTTGCCGCATACATCCCAGAAGTAAAACAACAATGGTGTAGGTTTTGTAGGTCTTAGGACACGATGAAAAGAACTATCAAACATATGATCTAATGATTGATCGGGGAAACCTATATAGGGTACAATCGGACCCCTCATCACCTATATCCCCTGCAAGTATAGGAAGTTTTTGGGGCAGGGGAAGGGGAGGGGGATGAGGGGGAAGTGCAGGTAGGGGTAGAGGCCAACTGATCTGCTATAACTATGGGGAAGTAGGTCACTTTGCGAGGGATTGCATGGAACCAACTCGGAAATCCTGTTGATATTGCAGAAAATTGGACCATGTGATTGAGGACTACATGATTCTGATGGCCAAGGTGCAGGAAAAGCAGTAAAATCCTACAAAAAATGTACAACAGGTTAAGGTGGAACCTTGGGAAGAGGGGTTGAGCATCAATGTGATAACACGCAGTGGTATGGCCACCCAGGGGTCGGCAAAAAAAGATGAAACGGAGTCTCTGATCCATAAAGAAACTACTAAACTGGAAGGAGTGGACTTACAGAAGGACAAGGAGACCTCTATTGCAGCTCGACAAGACTGTGCTCAAGACAAAACATCGACTCCAAATAGTAGAATTGAAGATGAGTTCAAATCGTTCCTGCAGGCATGCATGAAGTTGTTGCACAATCAACAGGTTGTGGAAAACCTCCAAGCCCCACTCGACGATTGCGCAAGGAAAGCAAACCCAGTAATGAAGATTAAGGATGTGCACAAAATTTATGAGTAGAAGAGACGCACCAACCAAGAGATGAAATTAACTGCGCAGATTGGTGATTATGAAATGGACCAGGTAATTCTATACCTAGGATCAGATGCAAATGTACTACCTAAAAAAATGGAAATGGATGGGAGAACCTAAATTGGAATGGTCCACTATCCAACTGCATATGGATAATCAACAAAAGATCATACCATTGGGAAGATTGTCAAATATTGTAGTAGATATCGTTGGGGCCAAGGTACGAGATAAATTTGAAGTCATTCATATTGTAGAAGATGTAGACCCTTACCCAGCACTCCTATGATTGGATTAGGCCGTTGATATGGGTGGAATTATCAATTTGAAGAAACGAAGCATGGTGTTTGAAAGTGAAGGGACACAGGTAATTGTACCACTAGACCTAGCAAAAGGAGAAATATATACCGGGCCAGCTGAGGAGGAGGAAGAGGTGGATCACATCTATAAGTTAACTGCAAAGGACAAAGACTGGATCAACCCTACGGCCAACGGTATGCCTTGTTAGAAGAAGAGAAATGAATGCTTCTCTAACTCTGACGAAGAATTAGAAAATTGGAAAAACTGACTATAGGAAATCTCTACACTATGCTGCCTACGAATGACCAGGGACTTTTGGTATATATCTTCCAAGGTACGAGAATTACCCTGCTTTTATGGCTCTAGTAGTATAAAGGAATTTTTGCAAACCTTCGAAGCTGAGGTTCCCAAAGAACAAAGGCTATGGGCTCTTAACCTAGCTATGCATGCAACGCTTACGAAATGGTGGGTCACACATAAGGGGGCATTTCAGGAATGGGAGGAATTTTAGGCTATGATGGTACTACGGTTTGAGCCTCTGACCGATGTGCGCGTCAAGAGATTCTAGGGCCCGGGAAATCCATGTGAAAATTTGTTTGCTTAGATGGAGTAATGGTGTGATCTTACTATAGAAGAATGGTTCCAATTTTTTATGCATGCCTTAGGACTAATTCCCACTACATGGTACCTTGATGCGGAGTTACATCAGCACACCCGCCAGTGGAACACCTTAAAATATGAATTATTGGGGACATTTTGGCTAACAGGAGGATTGGAGGTGCTTGAGGAAGCTCTGTAGGCTATTGATACATTTGTGAGTGATGAATACAGCCCTGAAACAGTTAGAGAAGGACCCATATGGGACACACAGATGCAGGATAATGTTGAGTCCCATAAGGCCACCATGGAAAAGTGCGACGCAGATCCGTGCCAAGTCTCGATCATAGAATCAAGGGGGGACGCACAGTTGTAGGACCTCCAATACATAAGATGGATGGTATGAAACCACGAAGCGCTAACATGAATATGGCAGTACGGCTCAAGCTAGATACAATTGGGAACTATTGGGATGATGGGACAATAGGCAAGATTGAAAAATTGCTCATGAAGTATCAAGACGTATGCCTGACCAAATTTTCAGGGCCTAAGGAGATCATGGGGGATTTGGGTGGTATACGTGTCACTCTCAAATCAGATGTGTAGCCAATGAAAAAGTGGCCTTATCATATGCAGAAGGTTAGGGAGGAGATCAACATTACGCTCATTAAACCAGTCACATGAGAAAACTGGGTAAGGCCTATGACTATGAAGCTTTTGCGCCCGATCCTGAGACATATGGGCTACTACAGAAAGTTCAGTCAGGAATACGCACTTTTCACTGCACCTTTGAAAATGTTGCTTAAGAAAGATATTTCACCCGATTGGGGTGACGTATGCAAAAATAGCTTTGAGCTACTCAAGAAAAATATGGTCCCTGTACCTATCATCACTTCCACTGATTGGGCGATGATATTTCATAAGGATACTTTAAGAATTTCCCTGGACACAGCTCGTACTCACCCAATCTCATGTGCTAGTCAGGCAATCCCGGGCGAAGAGCGCGATTATGCCACCATGAAGAGGGAAGGGTTGACCCTAAGGTATCAGCACAATCTGTTAAGAAATCACTCTAAGATGATTACATATCATTTGATTTTTGAGCACCTAGGGAATAAGCCTGTGTTGGGGGGAACAGTCTGCAGGTGGCTACTGTTTCAAGCATACAGTGTTGAAATCATCATCAAGCCAGGAAAGTTGAGTAAGGAGCAGGAGCACTTGTCCTGAATTTTGACGTGCGACGGGCCCACAAGTTGGAAGAAAGGATTTCCTAATACGCAGTTGTTCATCAATAAGGTCGTGGAGGTGTCCTTCACTAAGCTTTCTCCATTCTTGACCACAGGCATGGCCCCTGCCAAATATTTGGTATGGAAAAAAAAGGAGTTGGTTCAACAAGCGGTGGACTTAGCCTGGTTTTCCTGGACAAAGTTGTGTTGTAAGAAACTATGTGCCTATAGCATCTCTTTCATGTCTGAGTAGCCTGCTCCCTCTGACAGTAGCAATCCTAAGTTTATATTTCACGCCAGAATGACGACCAGGAACCCTGCCTAACTCTCAAAGCTAGTAACCTCGATGAAGCAAGACACTAAGGAAGTGGTGGAGGTTGAGTCTGAAGTCGAAGAGGTCCTCTCCACACCCAACCCCGCCACAGGGAAAGGAAAAAGAAATCACAGGGCTCAGGAAAGCCTCTGTAACCTACGAAATGTGTCGCAGGGAAGCCCCGTACTTCCCCACGAAACGTGAAATCCCCGAGGGCTGCTCCAGAGGAGGCCCAGCCCACTGAGCCGATCAACTGGCTGCCCCCCTTCATTCGGCCATGCAGGTCATTGACGCGCACACCAAAGAACCTCGATGGCTTGATCACCTACTTGCAAATGTCGCTAACCCTAGGGGAGGTTCCCGTCATAGGGGAACCTTTTGGACGACTTCATGAAGTTAAGTTCGACGATAATGATTTTTCTAACTTTGAGGCCATCCCTGAGCTAGCACCTCAGTTATACCTTGATACAGTTCACGGCGCCAATGGAGTCAAATTTGTCCCCCAACACTGGGTATGCAGTTTGGCTGGGTCCGGGCTCCGAAATCTGCTTAGGATGCCCCACTTTTGACACTACAATGTCATGGCCCAGCTCCCACGACAATTTCTCATGCTAATTCATTACAGATGCATGTGAATCTAGGACAGAATCCGTATTGATGTTGTGCTATTTCATCGGATTATTCATCTCCCCATGAGCAGGCCGAACCCCTTGGAGTGCGTGGGTAAGAAATATGAGGGGGATACTATTGAGTACGTGTGCCAAAAGTATCATGTGGACCACAACACTCAGGGGTTTATCATCAATACCATCAATGACTGATGTACACAATTAAGCACCATGTTGTTAGCCTATAAAATGATGAGGAAATGTCAAGTCACCTCCGTTCTTGCCTACGTAATTCAGTTGGCTGACCAATGCGGGAAAGGAGTATGTTTTAACTAGGCACAACATTTTTGTGATGAGTTTCTCACTAATGTTCGCAAGTCCCAGGAGCAGGGCTACACTTTGTTTTACTTTTGGTTACTGTTTCTTATAGCATTAGTTGCCTAGGAAGCTTCTGCGGAGTTATTCCTCCCTGACATTACCTCGGATATGCGCGAAGGGGTTCGCTATGACTGCTTATGTGATTTCACAGACCCATAACGGCTCGAGGACAGCCAGGTGTTTTGGGTCCTCTTTCTGAGTAGCGTAGTTGCAGCTCTTAACTCCTGATTATAGTTGTCCCCTACCGTGTACGATGGATACAAGGGAATTGTTGCATTTCAGGTCACTCTGCACAATGTTCAAATCATAGCGCACAAGGATAAAGCCTGGACTTTGCTTCTTATATGGTGATGGACGAATAAATCGACAACTTCATTACGCTTTGGCCCCCTAATTGGAAAATTGGCTTCACAACTGGGGCAAAGGGTGTTGGAGGCACCAACACACCCAAGTCACCCCCTGGTTGTTGTCCCAGATATCATAGGTACGCCCACGAGTACCAGACAAGACATCGGTGCGGCCACCCAAAAGTATTTGTAGCAAAAGAAGGACATCGAGGCGAAGACCTAGACAGATTCACAGACCGGCTTGGGCACAGAAGGTCTGACTGTAGGTAAACCTGCCTACCCCCATGGCACGAAACGAACAAGCAAGCCTGTCAGAATTCCTCACAAAAAGAAGTGCTCTCAGCAAGCAGAATGAGATGAAACATTCACCTTAACTGACAAAGATCTAGAAAAAATCATTGATGTAGTCACTCTGGCCAAGGAGGACAAATGGGCCTTCTTAGAAGAACATCGGCGGGCCACGGTTGACACAATTCAGGCTAAGTTAGGAGCGCTACAATTAAAGACCGATACATTACAAATTAGTGCGACCCCGGTATGGCCAACCCCCATTTCCAGCAGTGCATCACTAGTTACAGATGACAATCACCTCTGTTCTCTCCCTGGTGCAACTCTAGTGCTTAATCCACCCAACCTGGGACTCCAAGTCCAGGCCAATACAGAAGTCCAACTGAACTTAGCTAGGCTCCCTCATAAGGCCCTGTGACCAAAAAGTGCACCAATAGCTCGACATAGCTAAACAAACAATCAATTTAAAGACTACTTAGGTGTGCCTCGCCACCATAAAACACATAGAGCTCGAAGACATGATTCACCGACTATGCACAGATATTCCCGTAGAGATCCCAGCCTTCACCACGCCTCAGGAAAAAGTATAAAGGCTGGTCATAGCACTCAATTCCTCTTGAGATGAAGTTTAGGTTGTCAAGACACGCATGGAGTAGCAAATTGCAGATATGCAAGCTAATTTATAGCCTGAAACACCTCCGGAGGTCGATGCCCAACGAATTGCACTGGTCACCGTAGCTATGAATGTCATCACAGGGAAGATCACATAGGGAGCCCAACTACTGGATAATACCATGCAGCTATGGACTAAGGTCCAGCGCGATCCAATCTTTCCAGGGATAAACTAGTACCTGCACCAAAAAGAAGAAGAGTTTGAGACAATCGAAGCCACCTTGCCCACTTTGGTGTCTGCTCAGCGCTTGCAATGACTATGCACCAGCCAAGCACTCCAAGTGAATATCGATGACCTTCGGCAGAAGAAGAAGATCCTTGGTGGCCTACTGAAGCCATGGGTTTATACAACCCTCAAAATTTCACAGGATATCGATGTTGCTATCAAAAAACTCAACCAAACTTTGGAAAGTGTCACCGCCGCGACTGAAGGACCGTTGTCAGAAAATTTGGTCAACATTACACAGCATGCAACTATCCAAAGTGAAGGTGTGTTGCCTCCTTTAGCTACGGCGATCAGAGTATTGCAAGCGCAGGTCGAAGCACCACCGGCACAGTGACTCGGGACGAGACACAAGATTGTGTTGGGGGACTGTTGGAGTAAGGTCTCCCAAAGGCTATGAATTTTGTCCATTTTTGCATAATTTTGTATTTTTTAGTCTAACGCATGGGTTTTGGGGTGGTTCAAAGCCCCTAACGCATTGTAAATGGGTCAAGGGTAAACCAAGAGTCTATAAACCACTTCTTTCAGACCATTGGATGCATAGGCTAAATTATTATAAATAGATGAATATTTTTGAGTCATAGGTAGCAATGAAAAGAGGTTGATGTTAAGTACAAACTGTTAGATCTATGGTAGGGTTGTTTGGGTTAGGACTCCTGCTGGCTGTGTGCATGGAGATCGTTTATCCTGCTATGTGCAGATACTTCTGGTTGTGTGCGTTGGTGGTAATTGGGAATTTAAGAGGATTTTGGGTAATGATATGTATATGCGGAAGTATTGTGGATATCTGGTGTTATCTAAATCTATTATGTATGGTTGATGCGAACTTAAGTTATATTTTTCTGTATGTGTTAGTATTTGCAGACTATCTTTATTTATGGTACATGTATCTGTGATCTGTTAATTTGTTGGGATTCTGTTGTTCTATGATTATAGCCGATAGTACATACGTGGATGCGAATCTATTAATTAGACCTGATAAGTTGTCGTCTGGTTATTTACTGAGACTCATGAAAAAAACCTCTTGCCATATAGATCTGATGGTTGCGGACTGGCTTGACTTACCTGCTCTCTCCTAGGGTGCGGAAACCTGGTTTTAGCACCCTCCCATACTGCTTTGGGTGAGACCTTGGCCTACGCAAGCAGGTCACTGCTGAAAGGGCTAGTAGTATAGGAGTTTGTTGGAAAACCTTAACCTTCAAACCTGGGTCAGGGCCCCTCGAGCCAAAAAAATTAATAATGGGGGATGACACAACATCCTCTCGAATTATAGATGTGAAAAAAGGAAGGTCAACTTCAAAGAGGCATAAATTTTTCATATGAACACTGATTAATGTTCTTCTTGCATCGTTAGAAATATATCTATATGTATAATATCATGAAATGACTATGAAATAAGGCAACAATTTTTTACCCCCCAAAAAATGTTGTTTTATGCCTCAAAATTCTCCTGGAAGGTTTTAGACTGTTTTGCCAAACTTGGTCACACCGATAAAAACGATCCCGTGAGTTTATTCCTCCACTTTTTCCACTCCAAATTCATTGAGATTTATGAAAAATAATAAAATTATCCAATCTAGATCACACCTCCCCATTTTGGGAGGCTTTTGGTCCCTAAAAGCTTCTACTGGATGAGGTGAGGAAATTTTCCTCCACCTTCTCTCTGGTGTACCATTTAGATCTATATGGAAGTTTCCCCCTCAACCATTTAGATGCTACCCTATCTTGTACTTCTGAACTTCTTCAGCAAAATTATATCTTCGGTTAACTCTGCATGAGAATTTGGTGCCAAATCCTCCACATAAGGTACGGAATGCTCCTCTTCCTGATCCATCATGAAAGACTCATAGAGTTTCAATTTCAAATTATCCACATTCACAATTGAGTAAATGCACATAAATGGTGGTAAAATGAGTAGATAGGGATTATTAATCACCTTTTCCAGTATCTCAAAGCCATGCCGCAGATCCTTGATTTTATTACAAGCCCCCTGCAACCTCTCCTTGTTCAACTATAACCATACTATGTCTCCCACCTAGAATAATTTCTCTGTCCTCTACTGATCATGCCTGGCCTTATACTTCCATTGTGACTTTTGGAGTCTTTCTTGTATATGTAAATGGATCTGCCTGATCTTCTCTATGAATTTTTCAACCCTCAAAGCATCTCCTATAAGATCTTCCCTTACTCGTTCTTACTGCCCATATTAAATATCCAAAGGTGAAGGATAAAAATATCCAAAACAAGTTTCTATTGTAATAATGTTTTATATATACCATATTTCCATCCTATCTCTTCATAAGCTTCTAGTTATATCCCCTCATAAGTTGCACCAAAGTCTTTTTGACTATTTCTGTATACTCATCTATTTTTGAATTGAATGTTGTAGATCTCTTCAACTTTTTGTCCATATTCTCCCACAATGTAGTCCATAATTCACTGATAAATCTTGTATACCTTTCTAAAATGACTCTCCTTGGTATTCCAAAGTGCACCCAGACCTATCCAAAGAACAATTTTGTTGCTTCTTACCTGCTAATGGTTTTTTTAGAAGGCATCAGAATACACATATTATTGAACCTAACAACTAACATGAACAGGTAGTCATGTCCCTACCTAGTTGTTGGTAAACCTCCAACAAAGTCCATGGAAATGGTTTCCCAAACATGAGTAGGTACATGTAAGGGATGATATAGACCCTGTTTCCTGTTACTAGGCTTGTTGGTACAACAAATCATGCATCCTCTTATGAACCTAGCTACACGATCTTGCATCTTGGGCTAATACACATACCTCTGCAAGTTAGAAACAACCTTCCCTACACCAAAGTGCCCTACAACCGTCGAGGTGTCAACCTCTATAATCAAATCCAATTTCTCACCTTTAGGAACACATAGCTTAACCACTATGTACAATAACTCATCCTAGAGATGGTAGTTAACAATGTTGTTTCCATCGTGCACATGAATCTGACTCTACAACTGTTGATACACCTACTTGAAGTCCTCATGATCATAATATGCCTCTCTGTATGCATCATGGGTGAATGGATCCGTGTGCATAAGAGTCAACAAAGTTATAAAATTTGATGTGGGTGGCCTTGAAAGCATGTCGACCAACTTATTTTTTCTTCCCTTCTTATACTTGATCACCAAATCAAACTGTTGTAAGAATCGCATCCACTTCTAATGTCTAGTCTTCTATAGCTTACTTTAGGCTTGCAAGTGCTATAATGACTAGTGATATGTGTGGATTACTATCTCCTTTCCCATCAAATAATTCTTACACTTATTCATAGCTTGCATCATAGATAGATCCTTGTCATAGGTAGGGTAGTTAAGAACTTCCCCATGAAAAACTTCATAATGGTAGCATAGAAGCCTTCCTACCTGCATCAAGACAACTCCCATAGCATACCCACTCGCATTTGTCTCCACTTTGAAGGGTCACTAAAATTTTGGTAATTCTGTAAATATTCCTTGAATGATCTTCTTCTTTAGCTCCTCAAAATTCCTTTGCTTGACTTTTCCCCACTCAAAACTCTTGCCACTTGTTGTTATGGCATGTGGTGGTGTTTCTACTGCTCAAAATAAGGCTATGAATTTCCTTAGGTATTGTGCTTCCCCAATGAAACTGTCGACCTTAGAAACATTAGTAGGTACCAACAATTTCAAGATGACCTCCATATTGGAAGGATATATCTTCAAATGTTCTCCACTGATCACATACCCCATATACACCAAGTACTGCTGCAAAAAATCACACTTCTTGAGATTTTCTAGAAGCGGGCACTTCTTCAATATTTCTAGCAACTGCGTAAAATGTGAAATATGATCCTCCCACATATCACTATATACTAATATATCATCCAAGTGGAAAATAAAAAATTAATCTATAAAAGGGTACAATATATTATTCATTAATCTCATAAATGTAGCTGGTGCATTACATAGGCCAAATGGAATGACCAACCAATCATATAAACCTTGCTTGGTTTTGAAGGAGGTCTTCCAGGTGTCTTCTTCTTTGACTCGAACCTAGTGATATCCAAACTTCAAGTCAAGCTGGTGAAGTATTTTTATTGCTAAAATTGACCCAAACAATCATCTATCCTAGGTAGGGGGTATCTGTTCTTGAGCGTGATTTTGTTAAATGCCCTGTAATAAATACACATTTTCCAAGTCCCATCCTTCTTTGGAACAATGATGATGCGTGACCCACATGGTGATGTACTCATTTGAATGACACCTTGTTCCAACAACTGTTGTAAATGTTTCTTCACCTCCCTTTATTTTGTAACATACTACCTGTACAACATAACATTTGGAAATGGGGAGTCTGTAAATAGTTGGATCTCATGCTCCACTTCTCTCTTAGGTGTTAATCCTTCAGGCTCTTAGAACAAATCCTTGTATTCCTACAGCAACTCCCCCAATTTTTTTTTTATATTTCTTAGTACACCCCTCCAGGATGTCTTACCTCTTATTGACTCCTCTATAAACTGACTTTCTCTTAAAAATGATAAAACATACTTCTTACTGGAATTGATCAATTTCTTCGCTTGGTTGGCACTTACTAATAAAATTTTCGATTTTCCTTCATGCGTGCTGATGATGAATGATTTTTCATCCTTGATGAGATCGTACTAGTTGGATCTCCTCATGAATATTGCATCACACATGTACATGTATGGACTGCCAAACACGACTCCACATACATCAAAGGGGAACCACATCTAGATTTACTTCATCAATAAAATCAACATTGATGGAAAATATAACTTTTCACTATTTAGTTACCTTCAACTTTGCATCCTTATTTACCCATCCTAGTGGATATGGATTTTGGTGATCTCAAACTTCCAACCCCAACTTCTTGACCAGCTCTGTTGCAATGAGATTCGTCTCCGATCCTAAGTCAAACATAGGATATATCTTTGTCTTATTAGATCTATTTTTAACTTCCAACACTTCTCCTTTGTATGTCTATCAATATTTCAGTGGTAACTGGGATATTTACACCTAAAAAAATGTCATTTTATGCCTCAAAACCCTCCTAGAAGGTTTCAGACCTTATTTTCCAAATTGGTTCCTGTCGGTAAAAATGGTCCTGTGAGCTCATTCCTCCACTTTTTCCACTCCAAATGTGTCGATATGGATGAAAAATAATATAATGATCCAATTTGTATCATTGATCATGGGTTTTACTCTCTTCCATTCCATTTGGGTGAGGCCTTGTAATCAAGACCTATGGTTTACCTAGTTTACCATCTATGAAATGTGGGGAAGTAATTTGGGATTTCTAGTGCTTTTATTCCAATTATATATATAATTAAAATGAATCAATAATAATTTCGAGCTTACAGTGCTGACCAGACTATTAATTTCTTTTTAATGGGGTATCAAAATGGAATTCAGGGGTGATAGGTGTCAGTGTTTATTTATAACCCTAGAGGAGAATATATAGCTACATGTTCTTGGAGTCTAGTAATCTCTTTCAACAACTTGGAATACGTGGATTATATTAGGCACATTATTTTAAAACTCAACCCAAAATGAAATGAAACTACTCAAACCGATGAGTGGGACAAGGGAGGGTAATAAAATGGTTAGAAAAATGGATTGGTGGGTTAGTTTGTACCTTTTTGGAAAAACTCAATTAATATAAAGTTCAACTGACTAACCATTCATTGGTTTCCAAAGATATTCATAGATGCACATTTCATATTAAACAAGGATTACGTAAAACATTTTTCTATCATTGTCTTTAATCAATAAACAATCATCTAATATTCCAAAGTAATTTGAGGTTGTTAGTTCTAATATCTACAATAAAAACTTGCAAGGAAACTAAGATGCATGTGGCTACCAACATAACTAGGCAACATAAGCTTCCAAGTTTTCCATCCCCTATCACAAAATGAATCAAGCATAAAGGAGAAAACTGAGCACATTAATGAGGAAAAATAGAGAGTAAGAAAGAGAATGGGATAATATAAAAAATGGCAGTTGGCTAAAGTTGTTGAAATAGTAAGTGTAAATGATGGGTATTGTAACATCCTTTTCAATCCACCAATTTCTTTTATATATAGTTAATACTGATAATGCTAGATGACCAACATGAATATATATTGCTAAAGTTGAAGAAGGGGGTAGGAAACACAAATCTTGATGATTGAGAGGGAAGCTTGTATGATGATAAAAGATGTAAAGTGGATTAGGAAGTTTTGCTATCTAACTAAATTAATTATTTAGATTATTGATTTGGCATATTCAACTACCCAATTTTCAACATCAAGAGAATAATGAGGGAAGTGGTACAAAACTACTTCAGCAGTATGGGCCATATACCTATCTTAGATATTTCTAATTGTCTATGCGGCCCAAGGAGGAACCAAAATTATCATGCTAGGGTAGTGTGCAAGTGAATGAGATAAAATGCTTGGGAGTGAAATAGAACAAACCCAAGGGAGGACTCTCTGAGTAATGACAACCTTTGTAGGAATTATATTTTCATATGAATTTGATAAGGAAGTTAGTATGGAATATTTTAGTATGAGAGAAGTGCCAAAATATTGTTTTATTTATTGGGCCGGAATAAAAGGGAAGGGTCAAGGGACTATGATATTAGTGAAGGCCTTTCATTGTGGTTGTGCAGGCCATAATGGAAATATTGTGAATGTTAACTAGCCTAGACTCAATAATTGAGAGGTTTAAAACTAATTTTTCTCTATATGAAGGAGAGTGGACTTCATTTATTCTACCTTATTTTTATTTATATAGAACCCTTAGAGGATATCTCCCTTAATACATCGCATATTTCTTAGGGGTGACCAACTACAAAAAATATTGCAATGTATTTGTGCTTATAGTTGGGTGGAGAATAACTATCTCTTCTGTAGTTTTTAGAAACTTTTCTAATTCAAATAAGTATGTTATTATTTCGTAAAGAAATGAAATTTTTTCTAAATTTGTTATGTTGGGTCACTAAGTATGATGTGGTGATGAGGTAAAGTAATGTATACTTGTGCTTGGTTATTAATTTTTCTTTCTGTTATGAATGAAATCTATATGGAGAAATATTCCCTAAAGCATGTTTTCCTATAAATGATTTTGATACCTATATTGAGTTGCAGAGTAAAATCTTCTTGTTTTTATATTAGTGTTCCCAATCTTACCATGCTAGCTATGAAAAGAAACAATTTTATTTTATCCTTATTTCACTATGGAGGATTGAGAGTTTCTAAGTGAAGGGAGAACTTGTTTCTTTAGAGCTAAGCCAAAATGTTGGACTCTCTATTTTTAAGAGTTGTCATTGGTAGTGTATTGTTGTTTGTAGCCCAAAGGATGAGAGTACTCTTATATTAGTTGGGTGAAGTTGAGAAGGAGCAGCCATTGGCCATTTCATGCCCTCCTATTATGGATATGTCTTGTTGAAGGTAACATTTGAGGATGCCCTCTTAGGTTGGATAAGAATTATGGTGCTTCATAGGTCCTTAGGGAAGTTTTATTTCCTCCTAGAGTTAGTTTCAATTCTTTGAAACTGGCTCAATGAGAACTTAATGGGAAGTTCAAAAATTTGGGGTTTACTCTTAGAATTTCAGGGATTTCTTATTAATTTTTTTTTAAATTTTGGATTTAGGGGTCCTTAGCCTTAGCCCCTAGTCATATGTTCCAATAACATCCACACAAACCATCACTATTAATAGATCCTAAAATGTCTATTAACCAATGAGAATAAGAGTTGTAGAAATTGATGAATGGGCATCAAATTACTGAACTATCTGAATATTAGGTCTTGGGTTTTGGCCAACACATCAAACAATCACTAGTGTTGACCCTTGATACTAAGAAACCTCAATATGTCTATTTGTTAATGGAAACATATGGTGGAGATATTTATTTTCAGTTAATGATCCATTATTGTATTAGGTGAGAGGGTTAAAGGACTCTTTTAGTTGTATCCCAGGGACCGATTGGTTTGGTGGCTTAGTGTTTGGAGGGATGATGTCCATGATGATGTGGCACAAAGGTAGACCTTGAATGACATGGTGTGCAAATGTGGCATGTTGATGTGGCAGTAGATGATGTTGATTATTGAGATTTGGATATCATCTATCAATGCTTCACACTATCAAAATGATGTAGTATCAACTTATTGACCTTTGGAGAATCAAGGTACTATCTTATTAATATGTCAGCTATTAGGGTATTAGGTGTCGAGACTTAGGTAATTCTCGAGTAATCCCACTGCAATTTCTTGATACCGATGGATCACAATATGTTTGTTGGTTAATGAATATATTTTTCATAAATTAATGTTCATTAATCATATTAGAGGGTAAATTATCAACATAATTTAATTATTTTTTTAATGGTCGAGTGATTGGACAAACAGAAACACCATTAGATGGATATTACTATCTATCATTTAATGGACTATTAATTAAGTGTTGGCAATTTTGTTTTTCAGATTATCTGGACCTTGTCCTATTGTCTATTGAGATATTGAGAGGGTCGGGTATCAGGAGGTTAGACAATTGGTATCAGGTTTTCCTCCTTATAATGTTGGAACTCTCTAATGATTTAACATGGCACACTAGCCTGGTGAATTGACATGGTGTGGTGTTTTGAAATAATGGAACTTGGAACTACAAGAATACCATGTGTCTACTGCATGGTAGTGGTATAGATATTGACATGGTGTTTGGATGAAAAATCTTCAAATGGCATAATTTTTTGGAATCTCATATTTTGATGAATTTTATATTGTTCGAAAGCTCTCGATGAAAAAAAATAATGATGGCCCAAAAAATAAGTTTTGAGGTGGTTTTTCGAAGAAATTTTTTGACATTCCTACTTCCTTAAGGTGATTTAGGAGGTCAGGTCTGGATCAATCACAACCTTAATTAGGCATTAAAGGGATGGGCATGTTGTAGATACATCCTTTTCCACTCAATTTCAACTGACATTGCTTCATTAAATCAACCCCTACAAGGAGAAATAGGCAACTTTCCCATATAATGACCCCTCCACCTAACTCTACCTCATTAGTTAATAATATGATTTTAGAAAAAACAACTACTCTCGATTAAAATCTTCAAACTTGCATGCATCGAACTTAAAATTTTGACCATTATGGTTTCTAATTGCATCATAACCACTTTGGAGTTACTACATACCATAAATTTTGTTTCTCAACGATTTTTCTTCTAGTAGGCCTAATATTATTATAGCCACTACTACTATTACTGAGGTTGTAGATGTATTTGAGGAGTCTAAAGACTTTGAGCTAGATGATGTTTATGTAACTCCTGTTGATGATTCCATTTATAGTAGTGGTGATGAGTTTGATGAGTGATCATGTTGATAAATTATTTGTAATAGGCCAATGACCGAGTAGCTTATAGCACAGTTTTTGGATTGTTCGAAACTAGAAGCCATTTAGAGCCTTAATGATTATGTATTTTGTCAATAATATATAGTGCACATAGTGCCATTTTTGTATATTCACCTTTAAATAGAATATAAATGAACAAACTTTACATATTCTCTCTAATCATATATATATATATATATATAATCATTTTATGTAATTTAAAAAAAATATTCATTGAATGTGGTTTTGAGTCCATTTCTAAACCTGGTTTGATATGTGACTAATTCAAAGACCGATTCTGACTTTTAGAACTACAACTAGGAATTGAAACCACTAAAGCACATAACACCTAGCTGGCTAATGATTAGCGATTCACTTTTAATTGATAGAACTAATTTATTGGATGTTAGAATTTCCTTCGCACTAAGCTAGATTGAGCATTTCATTTCCATTTTTTTTCAATGTATTGAGAAGCAACAATGTCAAAGTCCCTTTCCACATGGCAAAAAGTTGGGACGAATCATTAACATAAGGTCTCATTAAAGTTCTTTTCCTAATATCAATTCATGACACTTGACAACCAAATTGAAAGGCTTCTCAGTAAGTTCGTACCTATGGATTCAATTCCATATCATCAAATTCTAGCTGAGCATTTTTTAATACACAAAGTTTCATTATTCACAACATCCTGCACCTTTCTCCGCAAACTTGGATTCTCCTCCAACAGATCCTTTTCAGTATTGATTATCTCCTGTATGCAGTTTATTGTATCCAAAGCTGCCATTATTATATTAGAATGTCGTTTTTAGGGTAGTGGATAATAATAGGCCGTTAGTTGGATGTTCAGTATCAGATGGTGAGCTTTTCTGTTTTAAGTCGAGCTTTCCGCTTTACATTTGCTATTTAAGGCAGCGGGTGTAGTTCGTTGTTATGGAAATATTGATGGGAGAAGAGTGAACCTCCACTTTTTTTAAATGACTTTTAGAATAACTAAAGGCCAGACCGTTAACATATTAATTACTATAATTATTAATTATTAATTAGAGTTTTATTTATTTCGACCACATTTTTAAGTTGGGTGGGAAAAGAAAGAAAAGTAAGTTGTTTACACGTTTGAAAATTGAACTAGTGAGTGCGAATGTTTTTATTTATGAAGTGAAGTGAAGTTTAATATATTTGGTTTGTTGAATTTATAGTGTTTGTGTTTTGAAATTTTTAATGTTTTTGAATTTGTTAAAATATATTTTAAATAATAAAAAATATTGATTTTATTCAAAATAATATCGTCAAATTTAAATGAAAAATATAATAATATAAAATAATTCTAATTAAAACTTTAGTTTTAAAATAATTTAAATATGTCAAAAAAATAACATATTGGAAGTTTGTTATGAATTAGATTGAATGTGTAATATTTAAGTTTTTATTGGATGTTCCACCCATAGTAAAGGAAACTTAATTAAATTATCCACCAGAAAAGTTAGATTGATAATATGAATTAATTGTTTTTAATTTTTTTTTGACATTAATGAGTAATATTTTATAAAATTTGCACCTGAAATGAAACCAAAACACTCAGAGATTTACAATGAAATCTGAGAGCTAGTTCTTCGTTAGAAGTAGACAAAATAGGAGAACCATAATCTTCTACATATAAACTACCTAAAACATACATAATACTAAAAAATATGCAACTATGTAGCCAACAAAATTGACCACAAAGCAAAACAACTCTACAGACCATTGTCATTCAATAGGGGGAGTCTACTAACATTGCTTCGGATTGATATACACCTGAATTTCTTCCAGAGTTCTATTTACTTGCTGCATGTCATGAGGAGGAAACATCATTAAATTGGCTACAAGGAGAATCGATTTCATCATTATTCTTGTTAATATGAGCCTGAAGCCTATGCATTCCTTCAAAAATATCTAGAATCATTTGGAGAGTGTTGGAGATAGTGTTGAAGAAGAGTGTGGCAATCAGACTGCGCATTGATAGGGGGACGAGGACAAAGAGGGTACATATGAAAGCCCTTTGGGAACCCTCACTTTCTTCTATGTGACTGTGATTATCCATTTGAAACTGATATCCCATAAATGGAGAATCCACACCCTTGAAACTAATGGAACCCAACTCCAATTCCCAAGAACAACTTACAAGACAATAAGTGGGATCACAAAAAAGGGGAGGACTGAGGAATTTCCAATAGAATATCTCAGGTGGGAATTCTAGAGAATGAATATAAAGAGTTGCAAGAGTTTTTATGTGGTTATATTTGAAATGTGCATGAAGTTGTGGAGCTGATTGAACCAGAGACTAATGTTGAGTCCTTCCACCTAGATTTTCACTCTCGTAATTACATACGACAAGAGAGGCATAAGACTTTAATTCATCTAGAACCAGCTTCTTATATAAGGAGTGAGGAAAATTATGAACCCAACATCAAGAGGCATCCATACAACAGATGAAACTGTAAGCCATGAAGGATAAAATCCCCTACAAATCCCCACATCATTGCTTGAATCCTTCAGGCTCATAGGGGACCGAAGAATAGGGAAAATGAAATATCGAAAGCTCACATTGACCCATATACCTCCTCACTCATAGAAGAAATAGATTTCCATAACTAAAGCACTACAAACAGCCATGAATGAAGAGATTATGCTTGGTACCTCCCATGCAACATCTGCCATATTTTCATGGATGAGCATTAAATCACCTAGGCTAAATTCCATGGTTGAGCCTTGCTCACAAGAGAGGAAATAAAACCATATATATTTGATCAAATTCACATAAATCAAGGGAAAAGGGGGCTCTTGTCTTGCATGCTTGTGGCCTGCCACCTCACTGGAAATACCTATGTCGTACTTGTAGAATTATCAATGTGCATTCATTTAGATAATGTATGCATTTAAACGATAAGTAACTTGGCTCTAAATTTGTCTCTAACTTTAGGAGGTAGGGAGCATTAATTTCTCATAGTTTATGTGAAGGTATAGATCTCCATACCATTTGCCCATTAATTTTAGTTTGTGCCTTCTCCAATTGTTAGTCATGGTTGGCCAACTTATCTACCTCAAAATTTTGGTTCCTTGGGATTTGGAAGAAGCTTTTGTTTGAGAGGGTGTCCAAGATACTCCTCATTCTATGAAGGAGGAGATTTAAATGGTTTGCCTTTGGATTTTATCCATAGTGAAAAAATTGAATATTTATGAGAGAGTCCCATATAATTGTGATCAAGGGAATGCCTCTTTCCTTAGCTAATTGAAAGCCTAACAATATTCTGCACATCTTAGCCATGTTGTTGGTTTCTTTATTAAGACTCTAGGTGAACTTAATTTCATATTGCTCAAGGATCCCTCCCCCTCATGCCACCCCATAATTGTTTTTAGAAATCTAAATTATTGATTTATATTAACATGAATTTCAAATTTAATAAGTACATATAATAAAATTATTTTAAATAATTTTTATAATTAAAACAACAAATAAATTAAACAAAAATAATTTTTATTATTTTCATTAATTTTAGGAAAAATAATTCTAGTTTGAAATTTACTTGTTATAATAAATTTATTTGAAATTGTATTTATTCAATTTAGGGAAAATAGAAATAAAAGATAAAATTTAAATTTAAAACCTAATTTATAATTCCTTTTCATCATAAAATTTAAAATTTAAATAATTTTATATTGGTTTAAAAGTTCAAATGACTTGTTTATATTTAATTTAAATTGAGATTTAATATATATAATATAAATTTATTTAAAATAATTTGTATGATGAAAAGGAATCATAAATTAGCTAAAAGTATAAAATTTTAAAATATTTTATTAAATTTGAATAAGAATTTAAATTTGTAAAGAATTTTTTTATACATGTTTTAGTTTTAGATGGACTAGTTAAACAAAGATTAACCTAATCCTAATGACCTAATCCTAATGATGTGATTAATTCGAAAGACGTTTATCTACAAAAAGATTGGAAGATTATAAATACTCATTATGAATTTCTTATCATGGGATTGATAATGGTATCTCGAAAAAAATGGCTCTCTAGTACGATGCAACGTGTGTGAAGATATTGTAGGGTATGGGATAGGATTTTTTGTATATGTCTTAATTATTCGTGTGTGGCTATTAGAATAGTTGATACCAAATCTCCAAAAATTTTGAGCCCCAAGGGTTAGATCACGTGTTCTAAAGCTAAACACGAAGTTCTTTGATATAGTCGCTAGTTGTTACTGATTGATCCATAAATTTCATGGATATTCCACTGGACAATTCGTCACAATAGATTTGATAACAATATATTAAAATGCATAAATTTGACACTATTATAGTTTTATTAAAATTTTAGATTTGTAGATTTAACTGTAATTATTGCATGCATGCGAATGGAAATTATGTAGAGAAGTAGATAATGGATAAATAAGATCACACACACACACAAGATACGAGATATGCTCTTTTGGAAACCCTTTCTAGAGAAAATCGAGCTGGAAGGTGATGCCACTTCACCCTCTTTCTCTGTTTGGAAATATGGACGCAAGTACAAAGAATTAATGTCGGTGGCCCCTAGGCTGTTGTAGTGCACAAATCCTCCTTTTGTTCTCTACCTCCTATCTCTCTTGGATATATTTTCTCAGCTATGGAACAAAGTGCTCTTGGAAGAATGGAATTCCTCTTCCCCCTAGCAACCCAGTTATAACACAACCTCATAGCCTACTAGTGGTTAATTGTGATTACATAAAATCTTAGCTAGAGTTAAAATATAGACTCTTCTAGAGTAATTTACATCAAAAAAACGTGCCTATCCCATTTTCCATGAATAATGGGGGCTGACGTGATATCCTCTTGAATTATATGTGTGAAACAGGAAGGTCAACTAGTGAGAGACATAAATTTTTCATACATACATTGATTGACGCGTTTCTTATGCAGTTAGTAATATATCTATGTGTAGAATAGCATGAAATGATGATGCAATGAAGCAAAAAAAATTTACCCAAAAAAAGGTATCGTCTGATGCCTCAAGATGCTCCCTGAAGGTTTCAAATATTGTTTTCTAAACTAGGTCTTGCTAACAAAAATGGTCCCATGAGAAGATTCCTCCACTTTTTCCACTCCAAGCGCATCAAGCTAGATGAAAAACAATATAATGATCCAATCTAGATCACACCTCCCATTTTTGGAGGATTTTGGTCCCCAAAATCATTTACTAAAGGAGGTGAGGAAATGTTTCCTCCACATTCTCTTTGGTGTACCATTTATCTTTGACCAAAAAATGTCCCTTCAACCCAATCAACCAAAGGTCAACTTTGCCTAAGCATCTGGTGCCAAATCCTCCACAAAAGGTATAAGGACATGTTCCTCTTCTTGATCTAGCATGGAAGGCTCATAGAGTTTCAAATTATGTACATTCACGACTAAGTAAATGCACATATATGGTGATAAACTGGGTCAATAGGCATTATCACCCACCTTTTCCATTATCTCAAAGGGACCATACCACAGATCCTGATTTTCTTACAAGGCCCCTCCAACCTCTCCTTGTTAAATTATAGCCATACTATGTCTCCTACCTTGAATTATTTCTCTGTTTTGTTCTGACCATGCCTAGCATTATACTTCAGATGCTTCTACTTGTATCCCCTCAGAAGGTTCACCAAATTCCTATTGAAAACTTATGTCTTCCCATATGTCTGTGGATGGAATGTTGTAGATCTCTTCAACTTCGTGTCCATCTTCTCCCACAATGTAGTCAAGAATGCACTGAGAACCATTGTATCCTTATCTGAAATGAGGCTCCTTGGTATCCCATATTGCACTCAAACCTATCAAAGGAACACATTTGTTTCTTCTTACCCATTGATGGTATTTTTACAGGGAATCAAAATACAAATCTTTCTGAATCTGTCAACTACCATCTACAAGTAGTCATGTCCCTTCCTTGTTTTCGGTAAACCTCCAACAAATTCCATGGAAATTATTTCCCAAAGATAATTGTGTACATGTAAGGGACGATATAGACCTCGTTTCCTCTTACTATGCTTGATGGTACAATGAAGCATGCATCCTCTTATGAAACTAGCTACATGCTCTTGCATCTTAGGCCAATACACATACCTCTTCAACTTAGCCATGGTCTTCCCTACACCAAAGTGCCATGCACCTTGGAGGTCTGAGCCTCTCTAATCAGTTGTAATCACTCACCTTTAGGAACACATAGCTTATCCAACCTGCAGAGTAAATTTTCATGGAGATGGTAGTCAGCGTTGTTGTCATCGTCATGCACATGACTCTGACTCTGCAACGACGGATACACCTCCTTAAAGTCCTCATCCTCAGAATATGCCTCTCTGTATGCATCATGGGTGAATGTATCCATGTGCATAAGAGTCCCCAACGATGTAATCTTTGATGTGGGTAGCCTTGAAAGCATTATGTCCAACTTGTTTATGTTTCCCTTCTTATACTTGATCACCAAATCAAACTACTCTAAAAAACCCATCCACATGTAATGCCTAGTCTGTTGAAGCTTACTTTGGGCCTGCAAGTACTATAACAATTGGTGATATGTGTGGATTACTATCTCCTTTCCCATCATATAATTCTTCCACTTCTTCATAACTTTCACCATGGCACATAACTCCTTGGCATAGGTAGGGTAGTTAAGAACTTCCCCATTAAGAACTTCAAAATGGTAGAATACATGCCTTCCTTCTTGCATCAAGACAACTCTGATAGCATACCCACTCACATTTGTCTCCACTTTGAAGGGTGACTGCAAGTTTGGTAATGTCGTAACTAGTCCTTGAATGATATTCTTATTTAGCTCCTCTAAATCCCTCTATTGGCCTTTTCCCCACTGGAAACTATCGCCACTTGATGTTATCGCATGGAATGGTGTTGCTCCTGCTGAAAATGAGGCTATGAATTTCCTCAGGTATTGTGCTACCCCAATGAAACTCTTAAACTCAGAAAAATTAGTAGGTACTGACCATTTCATGATAGCCTTTATCATGGAAGGATTCATCTTCAAATCTCCTCCACCGATCACATACCTTAGATACACCAAGTACTTTTGTGCAAACTCAGACTTCCTGAGTTTGTTAGTAGTTGGTGCTTCTTCAATGTTTCCACCACCTGTGTCAAATGTGAAATATGCTCCTCCCAAGTAACACTATATACTACTATATCATCCAAATAAACAATAATAAGTGAATCAAAAAAAAAGCGTAATATATCATTCATTAATCTCATAAATGTAATTGGTGCATTACATAGGACAAATGGCATTACTAACCACTCATACAAACCTTGCCTGATTTTGAAGGCAGTCTTTCAAGTATCTTCTTATTTGACTTGAACTTGGTGATATCCAGGCTTTAGGTCCAACTTTGTGAAGTATTTTTCTTTCTATAGTTGATCCAACAAATCATATATCTGTGGCATGGCATATCTGTTCTTGAGCATGATTTTTTTTAATGCCCTGTAATCTATACACATCCGCCAAGTCCCATCCTTCTTTGGCACAACGATGATGGGTGACACACACGGTGATGTACTTTTTTGAATGACACCCTGCTCCAACAATTGTTGCAAATGTTTATTCATCTCACTTGCTTCTATAATAGAATTCATGTACAACCCAATATTTGGCAATGGGGAGTTTGGCAATAGTTGGATCTCATGCTCCACTTCTCTCTTAGGTGTTAACGCTTTAGGATCTCATAACACATCCTTATATGCCTGCAATAACTCCTCCAATTTTTGTCTATTTTCCTTAATATACCCCCCCAGGGATGCCTTACCTCTTATTTACTCCTCTACAGACTAGATTTATCTTAAAAACAATAAAACATTTTTCTTAATTGATCCATTTCGTGGCTTGGTTGGTGTGAAAAATCCTAGATCTGGATTCCTACTATAACAAATATGAATTGCTTCTTCCATTATGTTTCATAATTATTTCATTATTGTGAAATATAAAAGTAATTTCTAAAGCAGTCTACACAAATAATGTTTCTGAATAAATCTAAGTGCTGAAACAATCTGAAAAAAAATACAATGAAAAACATCCACATGTGGCACAGTTATTTTTGGACTAATTCCCTGGAAAAACCCAACTTGGGAAAACCAGTGTAGCAGATCTGAGGGTTTGTATTATTAAGCAGCAAAATATTGAATACAACTAGGGTTCCAACATCCGGCAAACCCTTCAGAGAAATCTAGACAATCTGGTGATAAATGTGAGATATACCTCACTTCTGCAAGTCTTTGCTAATCTGACAGTGTTAGTGAAGCCCTCACTCCCTTTGCATGATTTCCTAAACTGGAACTGCATAAGCCTGCATGGGAAAGCTTGAGGAACTGTGTCACCCCTTACTGCAACTAATCTGGATAATCTGAGACTGGATTTTGGCCCTCCTAGCTCAAATACCCTAGCCTCTAGCTATCTTCAAATTGACTCTAAGAGACATTGTGTTGCTTTTGCGTGATTTTCTGCAGACTCTGTGTCACCTCTTCAAAAAATTGTGTTTTTCCTTTCTACGTCACCTCTGCCTCTCTCTAAAATGAACTCTTGGTCCACCTAACCAATCTCTGCTTCTGCCCCTCTCTAGATCTGATCACTGAATCACAGTCACTTAGAAAACCATGCCGTAGTGATTTGATCCTTGATCAAAAGTTGTGTCTTCTCACACAAATTCCAAAATTCTCAATGGCTCAAGTGTCACAATGTATTTTCCATAGGCCCCTCACCCTCCTTCCTATATTCTTCTGTTGAACCTTCAACAACCAAGATTAAAACAAAATCAAAGACTAATATTAACTTGGAGGTGATCCATGACTTTATCTAGAAGATTCACACTTATTTTAATTAATACCCTTTAATTAATCAGTTTCCCTAAGTTTAGACTTAGGAAAACATTAAAAATAATTAATTATTTTAATTAAACCATATCTAAGTGGAATTTTCCAAAACCATTTCTGGGTTTTATGGAATACATGTGTCCTAGCATATATAGAAAATGACAAGGAAAGATCACATCCGATGCTACCATAAATCAACACTCCCTCTTAGCGAGGAAAGTTATCTAACAAAACAACTCAATGTGCTGCTCTGATTTCTCGAACCAATGTTGTTGTGCTGTTGATGCTGCTCACCAACACTGCACAAGAAAAATGCTACAACAGTACTATTGCTGACTCTGCATGTTGTTGCCAACTGCCACTGTACTACAACTCCCTCTGAATTCTACAACCATGTTGCTTCACTGCGTGAGCATTGCTCTACACTACATGAGCACTACTCTGCACTGCACTACCCCTTTGTGCACTACGTTGCTGGTGCTCATTTGTTGCTACTACTCATATACTGATGTTGTTGCGCTACTGCACTATTTCCATTTGCAACATAAAAACATCTCAAATTGGACAAGAAAATATGCAACTTGAAATAATACTGACTACTGCTAGTTTTTACACTAGTTCTCTCAAGATAATGCGTTGCTGCTACTCTACACTGTGTGAGCACTACGTTGTTGCCGCTTAATTGCTTATGCTAAAGCTCCCTCTCTGCGCTGATAAGGCTCTATAACTTCCAACCACCACACTGTATTCTCATCTTCCGCTGTAATTGTCCATCCTGCTAATGTCTTTAGGCTATCGTAGCTCACATGTGATCCAAGAGTTTGGAAATACTCAAGGATCCTGCCTCCTTGTAGATTCTAGATCTGCAAATCCAAGTCAACCCACTTCTCTCCTTTCAAAATATGAGCTAACATGGCACAATATTTTTCATCCTCAATCTTGGCAGCTCCTCCTTGTGGATCTTCCTTCTCCTATTTATCTTTTTTCTTAATAGGACATTGTGTGGCATAATGCCCCATTTCCCCACACCAAAAGCACTTGACCTTGGAAAGATATTTCTTCTTCTTCTTATGTTGACCTTTTTATGCAAGGGTAGTGTTATCTTCTTCCTCCTTATGTACCTTTGAATTGCTACTGCCATCCTCCAAGTGGATTTTATAATATCCCTCCTCAACTATTCTTACTATAATGTTTCCCACATTGCTTCCCATCCCAGAAGTCTCTCTCTGCCCAATATACTTTGGAAAAAGACATGATAATCATCTGAAATAGAGTTCAGATTGATTCTTACCAGCTCTGAGTCTCTAGGAGCAGATCCTACTGCAAACAGTTTATCTCGGTTTTCCTGAATCCAATAAAAGAAGGAGTCAAAAAGCTCTCCCTTATTCATCCTAATATTCCACATCTTCTTTTCAAGGTACATCTTCCGCTACTCGGAAGATCCTTGATATAGATTTTCCAGCCTTGCCCACATCTCCTTGGTTGTGGTCTTTACTACTATGTGGGCTACGATATGATGCTTCACTCCGTCTAGGATTTTTTTTTATTTTTTTATTTTATTTTATTTTATTTTATTTTATTTTATTTTATTTTATTTTTTCTAGTTTAGACTAATCCTAATCTTCCCATTTTTTCTCCTCCTATCCCACCCACGGGTTTTGAACCGGTGACCTTGCAGAGCGGAGTGCCTTAAAAGTACACCCCATCACCGACTGCTCTACACCACGTGGGCTTCACTCCGTCTAGGATTAATCGCTTGGATCTTTCCATATTCTTCTTGAATTGCCTCAGGTGTGCTACATCAAGAGGTTCTGCAACTGCATGATCTATGAGGGCCTTCAGATCATGCTCATCAAGGAGAAACTCAATCCTTGATTTACAAATGACATAATTGGAGGTACCCTCCAATCTATATTGGTCACGCAGTCCATTGCTGGCCATCTCCTCAACTTGTTGAAATCTTCCTGTAACCCTCTGCTCAGCTAGACTTATGCACTCCTTGAGGATTAAGTTACTGTTTCTATTGATACACGGGAAAAAAATGAGTTTATTTGAGTAAGAAACCCTCTGAGGTCAAGAAATCCCCAAATTTGTTTTTCAAAATTTTCTAACGCTTATGCCCCAACTCTTACTATTTTGCAGTAACTGCATCCTTCAGCTATGTTGATCTGCTACGTGCCTCTTCTAAAACTAAGATAGCTTACCCGTCTATCAACTCTCTGACGGGGAGCCTTTTCTATGCTAGAATTCCCTCCTGGCTTGGACAACGTAATTTCGGGATGGTTTTGCTGCTGCTTACGCAGATCCTAGAATCTTTAGCGTTAATCTACTGGTTCACTTGTGTTTCACCTGCACTTTAGCTTGAATAAGCTCTGATATCATGTGAAAAATCCTAGATCTGGATTCCTACTGCAACAAATCTAAATTACTTCTATTATGTTTCATAATTATTTCATTACTATGAAATATCAAAGTAATTTCTGAAGAAATCTACACAAAAAATGTTGCAAAATAAATCTAAGTGCTCAAACAATCCAAAAATATATATAATGAAAAACATCTGCATGTGACACAATTATTTTTGGACTATGTCCATCGAAAAACCCAACTTGGGAAAACCAATGCAGCAGATCTGATGGTTTATATTATTAAGTAGTGAAATCTTGAATACAACTAAGGTGCCAACATCCAACAAACCCTTTAGAGAAATATGGACAATCTAGTGAGAAATGTGAGATATACCTCACTTATGCAAGTCTCCGGCTGATCTGACAGCATTAGTGAAGGCCTCACTACCTCTGTGTGATTGCCCACGCTGGAACTGCTTAATCTTGTGTGGGTAAGCTTGAGGAACTACATCACCCCTTACTGAAACTAATATGGCTAACCTGAGACTGGATTTTGGCCCTCCTAGCTCAAAAATCCCAGCCTCTATCTATCTTCATACTAACTCCAAGAGACACTGCGATGCTTATGTGTGATTTCCTGCAGACTCTATGTCACCTCTTTATAAAATTGCATTGTCCCTTTCTGCATCACCTGTGCCTCTCTCTGAAATGCACTCTTGGTCCACATGACCAATCTCTGCATCTGCCCCTCTCTGGATTTGTTCATTGAATCACAATCACTTAGCAAACCCTTCCCTAGTGATTTGATCCTTGATCAAAAGCTATGTCTTCTCACACAAATTCGAAAATTCTCAATGGCTCAAGTGTCACAATGTATTTTCCATAGGCCCCTCACCCTCCTTCTTATATTCTTATGTTGAACCTTCAACATCGAAGATTAAAACATAATCAAGGGCTAAGATTAACTTGGAGGTGATCCATGACTTTATCTATAATATTCACACTTAGTTTAATTAATACCCTTTAATTAATCATTTTCCCTAATTTTAGACTTAGGAAAACATTAAAAAATGATTAATTATTTTAATTAAATCATATCTAAGTGGAATTTTCCAAAACCATTTCTGGGTTTTATGGAATACATGTGTCCTATCCTATATACAAAATTACAAGGCTAGAGCACATCTAATGATACCATAAATCAATAGTTGGCACTTGCCAATGACATTTTCAACTTTCCTTTGTGTGTGTTGATGATGAATGGTTTTCCATCCTTGATGAGCCAATACTAGTTGGATATCCTCATGAATATTGCATCACACATGTACATGTATGGACTCCCAAATACGTCTCCACATACATCAAGGGGAACCACATTTAGATCTAATTCATCAATAAAATAAACACTAATAGAAAATATAACTTTTCACTATTTAGTTACCTTAAGCTTTGTATCCTTATTTACCCATCCCAGTGGATATGGGTTTGGGTGATTACAAACTTCTAGCCCCAACTTCTTGAACAGCTATGCTGCAATGATATTTTTTTGTGATCTTGAGTCAAACAAGTCATCAATCTTTGTCTTCTTGTCTTGTATCTTTATATGGAAGAGTTTGGTCATTTCTTTCTCTTCTTGCTACTGAAGGCTGCTACAATTCACCTACTTCTACACTAATGTACATATGATCTTCTCATCCATGTCTAAGCTGATTTTAACTTGGTTTCTCGAATAAGTGGACATGAAATTCTTCTTCTTGTTCTTTGGGTTTAGATCTATTTTCAACTTCCAACACTTCTCTTATGTATGGCCATAAATGTTGTGGTGGTTGTTGGGATCTTTAAATAGTGCATTGAGGTTGTTGTTTTTTTATATTTTCCCCCTTTTTGCTTCTTCTTCCCCTATTTAGAAGCATCATGTTGCTCCTTCTGCTTCAATCCACTTGATTTTTCTCTCTTCAAGCCTCTGTTCTCCAAATATTTTTCATGTACACAAGCCTCATCCACCTATTTGGGCTTCAATAACATCACTTACTCGCATAGATGGAGGTGTACACACCCCAAATACTTTAGGAGTACATCTAGATTCTTTGGAGATATACCCAACATTATAACCATTTTCTAAATTCGATGGTGTACTCCTACACGCTTTGGCCCGACTTATGCCTGAAATAATGCCACCAGATCCATTGTTCCTCCATGTACCCAATGGGATAAAATTGTGACTTAACCATGGTTTTGAAATATTCCCACTTAGTCATTGGAGGTTCTCCCTCTAACCTCAGGGTTTTCATGTGGCTCTCCCACCAAGTGAGTGCATGACCCTCCAATTTCAGTTGCGCAAATGAGATTTTCTTTCCCGCTTCAATCTGATAGACGTTGAAATAGAATTCTAGTTGATATAAACAATGTTTCAGCCTCAAAGCGTCGATCTCACTGTGGTACAACTTGAAATCAATTTTTCTTCCATTTAAATAGGGACTGTGATGAGTTCACCACACTCGAATTGGGTTAATATTTTTTTTTCTCTTTCTTCGACTGGTTCTCCATTTCTCCCTGATCTTCTGATTCTGATTCTCATTTTTAATTTTCATTTAAACCCACATCTTCTCCAAGTATCCCCAAATTTCTATTCAAGGCTGACATGAGGAGGTTTACATTTCGGTTGATATTTGCGACTTTTTGTTCCAACTGCGTAAGCCCCACCTCTACAGGATCACGAGGTTCATTTAAAAATGTGTTGTCCATGATTACGGCTTTACAATTTTTGGCCCCACCAATCTAGATCCCTACAATCTCCACCAAATACCCAAAGAAACTGAATCTAATACCAAATGATCTATAAAATACCATGGATATTCCACTAGACAATTCATCATAATAGATTTGATAATAATATATTAAAATAATGAAATTTTACACTATTACAATTTTACTAAAATTCTATATTTTTGGATTTAACTATAATTAGTGCATGCATGTGAATGGAAAATATGCAGAAAAGTAGAGAATGAAAAAATAAACTCACACACACACACATAATGATCTAGGAGGATCCAAAAATCCAATTTTTAAAAGTCCTCCAGACACAATGAAACTAGTCTCAAATCGAAGATCTCATTGTGTTGAATCCAACAACGATAACGATACCTCAAACAAATATCATATGTGAAATTTATGGCCTGCTAATGTTTTTCCAAAAGAATTAAACTTTTTGCAAGCAGGACCAGTGCCACGTGGCATGTTGATATCAATAATACAAATGTTGACATCATATGTACAGATGCAGATGTTAATAGGGTGACATGGTTGTACATATCGACGAGGACCAATCGCCAGATGACAAGTGGTAGGGTTGACATCAGTCGTATGGATGATTACGTAAGAACGATGACAGGGAATTACAAGCCAATCACACAATGACACATGGCAGGATGACGTCAACAAGGCTAACATCAATGTATGAACCAATCCAACCGTGCCAAGTGGCGAATGACATCAACAAGCCAATGAGAAGAAGACATGTGGCACCCAAATCACGGTCCCTTAAGTAGGTGAATAATTTCACCGACGATGGTGACTGGAATATGGCCACCAACGACGACAAAATTGTCGCATCATTAAAATGGCCAGTGACACCAAACAACCTCTAGAATTACTGTCGACAGGCAGGGAATGATTATTTTTTTTTAATTAAAAAATACTAGTGACTGGAAAGTGATAAAACCCTGCCCATAAACCGACACAACTGTTAATGACTAACATGCTATTTTAAATGCTACGATAGTTTTTTATTGCTAATGGAACTGTTAACGACAGGTGGAAATGTTAATTATCAACAAAACTAACTATTTGTGATATATATATATATATATATATTAAAAAAAACATTAAAACAAACGGGTCTGTGGGGATTTGAACCCAAGACTGCCAACCGACCAATGACCTAAGAGTCTGATGGTGACCAAGTGGCCAAGTGTGATGATATGAACGAGAAGTGACATTTTTGTATTTAAATGGATTCAATACTAGTGACAAGAGGAGGAACTTCTCCCCAACGAAACCCTGTCACATCCCATACATAACGCCGAGCTAGAACTGTGCCTTTTCCTAGTGTTATTTTCGAGAAATATTGTTAGGAATCTTGAGAAAATATTTTTGCATAGAATCTTGTAGGGAATCTAAAATATTCCCTAGAGCCCCAGAAGTCACATTCTTAGAACATGGTCAATTTTATAGTCGTTATTCATGATTTTCTACTAGCAATCTAACTTTGTGGTCAGTTTCTTCAGTAAAGGTCTTCATTTTCAAGACGTCCCTGGAAGTGGAGGTATAATGTGTCAGTTTGTAATTGCTTGTAATTTTTTTCACTTCCAATTAATGAAAAAGGCCTCCCCGCATTAAACAGGGCCCTTAGAGATAACCCACTTTGGATAAAATTCGTTATCAAACTGTCTTGTGCCTTTGGTCTCATGGTTGCTTTTTCTTTCTGCTTATTTTATTTATTTACGCTACTTGGCTACATGCTCTTTTAAATTAAATTTTATATTCATCCTTGAAGTAAAATATCTGGATCAATTTTTTGTATAAGAGCAGGCCTTCTTATGCGACTTGCATGAGTGAATGCTAACCAGGAACAAGCTCCAAAAAGTTGAAGGAAAACTTGAATCCTTTGATATTGAAGTAGATCGTGTAGCACGAATATAGAACATGACAAATGGGGAAGCTCGAGTATAGGAAGAGTGAAATTATCACAGGCTTTTATACATCATAGCATATAATTTAGACAAATTGTTTGCACAATATGAGAAAAAAATAAACCCAGAGAAGAAAGATCTAGATGATCATGCCTCGATAAATCATGGAAGTGGAGGAGAATATCCCCCTTCCTCTCCATCCACCAGTGATGGTTCTTCTTCCTCTTCCCATCATTCTAGCAGACATTATAGGAATTCATCTAAAAATCCATTTTTTTAACTAGATGTAAAGTTTGATTTGCCCACATATAATGGAGAATGTAATGCATAGAAACTAAAAAATTGGATTAGACATATCGAGGTTTATTTCCAAATTCATTAGATTGAGGAAGATGGGGAAAATATCTAACTAGCATCCCTTTGGCTGAGTGGCACCTCTCTCATTTGGTGGGAGGGAAAGCTACAGAAAGGTAGCAAAAACTTGGGTAATCTCCATTATTCTTGGTCCAAATTTGTTCCTGCATTAAAATATCAGTTCTATCCTTTAATTTATTGACAAAAGGATTTAATGGAATGGAAACATTTTGAGACAAGGAAAGGGTAAAAAGGTGCAAATATTCACAAAAGAGTTTAGAAAACAAGTTTTGAATTTTGGAATTTCACTTGATTCACTGGAAACTGTAACAAAGTGTACTAGTGCTTTACATAGTTACATCAGACATTCTTTTTTTTATGTGATCCTACTACTATTGATGTGGCCAGTGTGAAGACCATTTGCCTTGAAATCAGGGGCAAGAGTTACAAATAAGATCAACCCGAGAAATCATCTTTCAAACCCCATAATAGAAAGTTCAAGGGAAAAGAGAAGGGAAAGGAAAATAAGGAAGCTACAACCAAAAACGAATAAGGATAAAATCCATATTGCATACATTGCAAGATGGAAGGCCATGATGATGAACATTGTTGGAAGTTGCATCCAAAGTTGAAGCCAAAGATATTTGGTGGAAAGGACAAGAAAAAGATGGTGGTAGTTGTGCAACAGGACCTTGAATCCAATTCTAGTGATGAGATTAAATCACAACAGTGGGCATACAAGGTAACATTTCTCTTCATGCTAATGAAAATTATGAATTTCATGCAAGTATAAGTACTTCAAATGAATCTCTTTTTAATGAATGAAAGAGGATTGAATCGTTCCACATTAGATTTTTAATGAAACATACTAAAGTGGAAACCTTGTTTGATCTGGGTTCACGAGTAAAATTGATTTTATAATCCTTAGTTAAGAAATTAAGGTTGGACACCAAGCCTCATCCAAAACCCCTACCCTCTTGGTTGGGTGTGTGATAAATACAATTTACATGTAACCAAACAATGGAGGTCTAGGTTTTTGATTTCATCCAAACTAGTAGATGAGTTTAACCTTGTTGTAACTTTGGATATCTGTGGAATTTTGTTGGGGAATCCATATTTGTATGATAGGAAAGTAGCTTTATTTCACCATGAAAATAAGTATCGTCTCATGAAAGATGAGGTGGAATACATTGTTAGAGCTCACCGTGCCAAGATCAGTGCCAATATTTTAAGTGCAGGTCAAATGAAGAGATTGATCAATTACAAAAAAGGGTGCATGCTCATAGTTGTGAGAGAAAAATATGAAGATACATATGAAGCTTTCTAAGGTTGTGATCCCACTCATAAAAAATAATTGTATGAAATTGTTTCTAACTATAATGGGTTGTTTTAGGAACCAAGTGGGTTTCCCCCAAAGTGTGAGATCCAACATGAGATCCACTTGCAGTAGGATTCTCCTTTACCAAATATTGCTATGTACATGTTATCAACCATTGAGATGGAGGAGATAAAGAAACATTGCATGAATTGTTGAACGAAGGGGTCATAAGGCCAATTTCTTCTCCACGCAGCTCACCCATCATGTTCGTTCCAAAAAAGGATGGAAAATGGAAGATGTGTGTGGACTATAGGGCACTCAAAAAATAACGGTGAAGAATCGGTACCATATCCCTCACATTGATGATTTATTAGGTCAAATGAAAAATGTTGTTTATTTCAAAAAAATGCAGTTTCATTGTGGCTACCATCAGATCAGGATTGCAAAACAAGATTTATGGAATACTACATTCAAGACAAAACAAGGGTTGTTTGAATGGTTGGTGATACCATTTGGACTATGAAATTTTCCAACCACATTCATGAGGGTGATGACTGATATACCTTTTCTTGATTATTTTGTACTTGTTTACCTTGATGACATTCTTATTGTAGTATGACATGGGAAGATAATTTGAGTCATGTTAAAAAGGTGTTTGATGTTTTGAAAAAATAAAATTTGTATGTCAAAATGTCTAAGTGTTAATTTGGTAAGACCTCTTTGGTTTAAGTGGATCACATTCTTGGAGGTGGAAAGTTAAAAATATGTCCTTCTAAATTTGATGTGATTGTGAAGTGGCCTAAGCTCATCAATGTTACAGATGTTTGTAGCTTTTTGGTTGTAATAGAATACTGGAGAAAGTTCATTTCCAACTTCTTTGTCATTTCATTCCCCTTGTATGCGTTGAAAAGTGTGAAGCAAACATTTCAGTGGGGAGGAAAGCAATAAAAATATTTTGATACACTAAAAGAGAAAATCAGTACCGCACCAGTTTTTTCCTTATTTGACCTCCAACAACCTTTTTAGATTGAGACAGATTCTAGTCAGTATGCCATGGGAGCATTATTGATGTGGAAAAATAAACTTGTATGTTACAATTCATAGAAATTCTCCCCAGATGTTGCAAATTATCCCATATATGACAAGGATATGTATGCCTTGGTTCAAAGCGTGAAAAAGTGGAAGCACTATTTGATTGTCAAGGAGACCATCATTGACACCGATCAACAATTTTTGGGCCTTGAAATTGTCATTTAATTTCATTACATTTTCACTTATATTTCCATATTATCACCTTCACTCTACCTCCATTTCATTACATTTACCTTACCATTACCACTATTGGGTTACATTACGTTTTTCCAAACTTTATTAATTCCTATTATTTTTAAGTGAATTTATGGTTAAAAATTAGAAAATAATATGCACATACTTATACCTAACAATTGGAATGAGTTTTTTGCCATGTGTAGGTCAAAAAGAAGCTTCCAGAAGACTCTTATGTGGCCTCCTAAGGCCAAATTCGAATTTGGATGGAGAATATCATGGGATCATAAGGATGTGTGTCTCATTTCCTATTTGTATTGTAAATCTAAGAAGAGATGTGCCTTATCACTTCCTATTTGGATTGTAAATATAGAGATATAGGGAGATATTCATGGACTCTCATTAATGAGATAGCTTCTTATATTTTGTATAAATAGGGGAAGATTTCTCCTATAAAATCATGTGTAAAAATTGGAGTTATTCTCAAGCTTTGAATACATAATTAGATTGTGGCACCTTACTCATGAATGTTCCTTCATTTTGACTTGGTTTTTCTTACATATGGAGCATCTCGATTTACCATCTCTTATACTTTTAGATCAGCTACCTAAAATGTGTGAGATTCACTTGCTTTTATAGATTAAAGGTTATGTGCTTTCTTAATATTAGTTTTATAATGATTGTGTAATCTTTTCTTTTCTAAAAACATTTCAAGAGGAAAGATTTATCTATTTTCCAATTGGATTAAGTTTGACCCACTAGAGCTCATAGTTATTTAGTTTCCTTCCATGTTCTGTTATTTTATTTCTTAAATCAAACCATCAATTCATTGTGTAATCGAAGGTTCCTAAAAGATCAAGCTAAGAAGGTGACTTGTCACACTTTAAATTGTGTGATTGAATGTTCAACCTGTACAATCAATGAGCTCTACTTTTACATGATTTTACATTGTTTTTCTAGATCCTCATTAAATTGTATAATTGGGTGTTCTTAAAGATCATTTCAAGAAGGTGATTTTATCATATTTCTAAAATGAATACTTGAATACCTAACTTATGCAATTATTGAGTTTTCCCTTTGCATGCTTTAATTGCTTTCCTAGATTTAAAGACTAAAGTATAATTGGTTGCTTGTACATCATCTAAAGAGGGTGATTATATCATATTGGATGTTGAGGTGATTTGAACGTACCTTAGTTCTTTTCCTTTACATGCTTTGGAATGCTTTCTTAGATTAAAATTTCAATTCCTACAAGTGTGATTTCACGCGCTATATTTTCTTTTGAATTTTTTTTCTTTCTTTTTGTGACTTGATTTCATGGGATAGTTGAATTTCATTTTCATTATTTGATTTCATAGATTAAATGAATTGGTTTTTGTTATTTTGTAGTTAGATTGACCTAAACTGAAAGAAAATTTCTAGCACATATAGTGCACGCATGCTTCACAAGTTTACAAAACCCCTAGGTTGACAAATTAAATGACAAGAAATTATTTTGCCCCAACATTTTTCTGCCATTGTCGGGGAAGTGTGCATAGGAACTATCTTTTAGTCTAGAGTGTGTTTATTTTTTTTATTTTTTACAAAACATTTATCGATAGAGGATCTAGAATGCAGCCAAAATACTACATTGAGAAATGGTATCAAAAAGTGATTGCACCACACCATTCATCTATTCCTCAAGAGATACTTGTGGAAAATCAAAATATTAAGACGATTTTTCATATCCTTACAAATAATCAAGTACATTTTTTAAGTTTGGATATAAGAATTTCAAAAATTCTAATCCGTAAATGGCTTCATTGGAAGCATGAATATACTTAAAAAATAAATAGATAAATAAATAAATAAATAAGAGATAGGAAAAATAAAAATAAAACTAAGCTTGGCTAGAATTTTAGAATTTTTAATTTGTTTTCGAAAAAAAAAAATCAACGTTGATTATTTCATTTTGAATAAATTTCAGTGATGCCGTAAGAATCACTTCGTTTTTCATCATCACTAGAAATAAAATTTGTGTGTGAAAATATGAATTTATATGACGATGTTGACTAGTATGCTCTCTTCCCACACCTTGTTGCGGCTTGGAAGATCATAAAATCAGATCAGTAAATTTAAAAACTAAAATTCAAAAAAATTAGTTAAAAATTTTTGCTGGAAATTGATCTACAATTCTATTGAAAATCATTGTTTGAGTCATGATCCTTTTTTTTATCGGTTCTGCAAATTTTAATGGTTTGCACCCTCTCAATCTTTTTTTGATTTACTGAATTGCATGTGCACAATTTTTCTTTAAAAAAAAATTGTTTTGTTTATATATATATATATATATATATATATATATATATATATATATATATCAATTTAAAAAAAAAAAATTAAAACATTTTTATATGGAAACAAATAAAAAAAATCAAAACAACGAATGGCCCGTGGAAAGGAATCCCACCCATATGCGTGAGGCTATCCTTTGGCTTGTCCTTATGCATATTTACAAGCCTCCAATCCACGCAAATACCCATGCACTGCAATAAAAAAGTAACCTTCTCTTTTCCATATTCGGTCTTCCTCAAGCAGCAATTATTAGAAATCAATTTTAAAAGTTGCAGAGACAAATAATGAAGGTGTATTGGATGAAGAAACTGTTGATGAAGAGAAGATTGAAAATTGTTGATGAAGAGAAGATTGCAGATTCAATTACATAGATAGACAATGAAAGTGCATCAAATGAAGAAACAACTGATGAAGAGAAGATTGCAGATTCCAGTACATGTAATTGGAATGAGAGAGAATGATCTGAACTTCTATGTGAGATACAATCCATTACACATTAAAACCTGCAAATAAAAAAATCAAACCAGAGTAATTTTATTTTGTTGCAGAAGTAATTGTTAGAAAACGAAATTGCTAGAAATGCGTAACTGTTAAAAACACCCGATTTTAAAACGAATTTTTTTAGCACACCAAGGCAAATTAGTAAAAATTAAAACATGGGTTTTTTCGGGAACAGGGGCAATTAGGTAAGTCATGAGCGATTTGCTAGATTTTGTAGCCATTTGGGAGAAATTCAGGGTTCTTCTGAGCTCTGTTTTTCAGATTGTGTGAGAAAAAAATGATTTGTATTGATTTTTTTAAACATGGAAAGTTGAAAGAAAAAGAATCCAAGTTTATAACAAACTCTACTTCACATGGAAAGTGGTCTAAGAGTCCAATTTAATTTAATAAATTTTATTTTAGACACATATGTGTCTCATTCCCTATGTGTCTCATCGTTAAAATAATGATAATAATAATAATAATAAATATATATATATATATATAAATGAGAAATTAAAAAAAAAAAATTGCATATACAATCAATATTGAAGCAATTTATAAGGCGAAAAATACTTGCAAAATTTGATTGAAATAATTATTCGTGCAAGTACTTTTTTTACCGCTTCAAATATTTTTGACAACATGCTTTTGCAACACATATGACAATTCAATTTGACGGATTTAATAATGATTTGCAGAACAATTGGAAGATTATTTAGATGATTTCTCAATATTTGGCATTAAAAATTTTGTTGTTGTGTATTTTTATATGAAGCTTTAACTTGCAGAACACAACGAATCTTTGTGATGACAATCATATTACTGAGCACATTGCATGAAGCCATCTAACAATAGGGAGTTGATTTTTTTTCATGGTTATTTCTTAAAAATGGATTGTTATCAATATCATGAATTTGACTAAATATAACACTTTTTTATTTTCCTTAATCTGTTTCATTTGACATTCAAATTTGTGTGCAAGAATCAGAAAGAAATTGACCATTTATTTTTTAATACACTTATGTTCTTTAGGTTAAGTTTTTTTGCAGGTTTTAGATGATCGAATGATCATTGAAGAAAACCAATTGTGCACAATTGGTCTTCAAAGGACCGATTTCATGAGAAACATAAGAACAAGTCTATGTCCATATTCATCAATACCATTGCCTTTCCTCTCTTTTGAATTATAAATACAACCAAGCAATTCAAAGCAAGCCACAGTTATTTTCCCAACAAGAGTCAGTTGTTCATTTTCCTTTATTCACATACACTTTCCATTACTTTTTGTCTACTCCTAACCCACAAATAAAATCAAGAAACTCACTTACATGCTTATTTCCCATTGTCATTTTCCATTGTTATCTTCCATTTCCATTTTATTTCTCCTATTCTTTTCATTTCGCAAATAAACCTTGCTTCAATGAAAATTATTGAGTCCATAGTCCTTTGAGTCTAAAATCCTTACAAAAACACCTTGAGTCTTGCATGCCTTAATGGCAAGTCTTCTTGCTAACTAATAATGGGAATACATTAATGTAACTTGTTCATCGGATCTTCTAGGTACTCAAAAATAGAAAAAATATTCGTACCTACCAAGATGTGTTTGGGCATATTGACTCTCATTGCCATAAATGGTGAGGGTTCTCGTGTTGACTAGTGGTATCCATTGATGACAACTAAATCAACAATTTCCTGCTATGTTTGACATTAAAACATCTATTCACATAGCAGGAATTATGCCAACGAGTTTTGGAGACATGAAGACTATCATTTTCAACATTTTGAAGCAAACGAAGAAGATATGCAGCTACAATAGATTAGCACCATTCTGCAGCTTCAGAATTAGATGACAGCTGCTGAATCAGATGACAAAACCAGAATCATATAACACTTTTAGAATCAAATGACAGCTATAAAATCATATGATAGTTGTAGAATCAGAGGGTGCAACAGAATCAGATGGAAATTTCAGAATCAGATGGCAGCTACAGAATCAAAAGACAGTTGCAGAATCAACATCATTTCACGGAAAATTCAACAGTTTTATTAAAAGAAATAAAAATTCATCTTAACTCTTTTATCCATAACTTGTATATCCACATGAAGAAGATTATGATCAAAATTTTGCAGTCACCACACATGCAGCTCATCCATTTTCAAAGCGTAAGTTAAGGTATGTCATTTTCTAAATTTCTACCATAGAATTCCTTGAAAAGATAGAATGATAATTTTTGGAAAAAACACTTCTTTTCCTCATTTCATAAAATTTAAAATACCATCAGTTGGGGGTGATATATTCATATTCACATTTTTCCACATTCATATCACATTCAAAATCCCACATACTTACAAAAGATATTAACTATTACATAATATTATTATGAGCATACAATGGATTTTCAAAGGTACTTAAAATATAATTGGATGCAAATACAATCATGGTTGTCACACAAGAACCAACCATGATGCAATCCAATAAATATATACTTTGCAACAATAATCAAATTATCATTATGCAAAGTTCAAAGATCAAAATTGAATGCAACAAAAAAATATGGTTGAAACACAAGAAACAACCATATTTCAATTCAGCTAAAAGACTTTCCAAAAGTATGAAGTTATCAAATGATATCATGCAAAGTTAAGAAAAATCTCAAAGGATTAAAAAAAAAAAGAATTAATTTAATAGATTGCATGAGGACATGCGATAGCTTCAGTTGGGGGGTATGTTGGGCCTTGAAATTGTCATTTACTTCCATTATATTTTCACTTATATTTCCATATTATCACCTTCACTCCACCTCCATTTCATTACATTTACCTTACCATTACCACTATTGGGTTACATTATGGTTTTGCCATGTGTAGGTCAAAAAGAAGCTTCCATAAGACTCTTATGTGGCCTCCTAGGGCCAAATTCGAATTTGGATGGAGAAGATCATGGGATCATAATGATATGTGTCCCATTACCTATTTGTATTGTAAATATAAGAACAGATGTGCCTTATCACTTCCTATTTGGACTATAAATCTACATATATAGGGAGAGATTCATGGACTCTCATTAATTAGATAGCTTCTCATATTTTGTATAGATTGGGGAAGCTTTCTCAGTATCAAATCAAGTGTAAAATTGGAGTTATGGTCAAGCTTTGAATACAGAATTAGATTGTGGCACCTTACTCATGAATTTTCCTTCATTTTGACTTGGTTTTTCTTACATATGGAGCATCTCAATTTACCATCTCTCATACTTTTAGATCAACTACCTAAAATGTATGAGATTCACTTGATTTTATAGATTAAAGTTTATGTGCTTTCTTTGTATTAGTTTTAGAATGACTGTGTAATATTTTCTTTTCTAAAAACATATCAAGAGGAAAGATTTATCTATTTTCCAATTGGATTAAGTTTGAGGCAATATAGCTCATAGTTATTTATTTTCCTTTCATGTTCTATTATTTACTTTCTTAGGTCAAACTATCAATTCATTGTATAATCGAATGTTCCTAAAAGGTCAAGCTAAGAAGGTGACTTGTCACACTTCCAAATTGGGTGATTGAATGTTCAACCTGGAAAATCATTGAGATTTACTTTTACATGCTTTTACATTATTATTTTTAGATCCTCATCCAATTGTATAATTGGGTGTTCTTAAAGATCATTTCAAGAAGGTGATTTTATCATATTTCTAAATTGAATACTTGATTACCTAACTAATGTAATTATTAAGTTTTCCCTTTGCATGCTTTAATTGCTTTCCTAGATTTAAAGACTAAAGTATAATTGGTTTCTTGTACATCATCTCAAGAGGGTGATTATATCATATTGGATGTTGAATTGATTTGAACATATCTTAGTTGTTTTCCTTTACATGCTTTGAAATGATTTCTTAGATTAAAATTTCAATTCCCATAAGTGTGATTGCACGCACTATATTTTCTTTTGAATTTGTTTTCTTGCTTTTCATTACTTGATTTCCTAGGTTAGTTGAATTTCATTTTCATTATTTTATTTCATAGATTAGATGAATTGGTTTTCATTATTTTGTAGTTAGACTGATCTAAACTGAAAGAAAATTTCTGGCACATACAGTGCACTCATGCTTCACAAGTTTACGAAACCCCTCGGTTGACAAATTAAATGACAGAAAATTATTTTGCCCCAACAACAACCCTTGCAGTACCTCCACCCACAAACCAAGCTTCAATAATCACGTCATTTTAGATGGATGGGATTCCTCTAGCATTTTCACTTGGTAATCAAATACAAGAATGGAACCAACAAAAAAGTGGTAGTTTTTCTTTTTCACCCTCCTATATCTGCCTCTATAAGGCTGAAAAATGCATCTTTGTCATTTGAAAGTTATGTTAAATAATATTTTTATCATATGAGGATTTTAAGGATTTTTATGCAAATCTGACTCTTGGATCGCAGGTAGACAATTACCATTTATGTACAAGGAAAAGACCCTCTATCATAATTTTTTGAAGAACCCCTTATAAAAATACCCCAGACATCCGTTTCTAGCAGAGGTTACTAGAGGAGGTTGGAGGGTGGAGGTTTTTGCGGATGTTTTTTGTCCGGTGCACTTATCATCCTAAACCGCACCAGTGCATTCAATAATAGAAAGCACTGGTATGCACAAAACATTGGCACACCGGACACTGCGCTCCATACACACTCACCCAGTGCATCTTATTAATGTAGCGCCCTAGTGCTTTACAAATATTCCTCACCGGTGCATCTTGAAACCCCATGCCAAAACGAAAACCGTCTAGTGCTGTCTTAAGAAACCACACCAGTGCACCTATAAAACTCCTCACATCGGAACAAGATTAAATAAAAAAACAAATACAGCCAAAAAACCTCATTTTTCACTTTTCTTAGTGCTCCAAGGCTCTCAAGCACTAGTGCAATTTATCCTTGTCTAAGCCACCCTGACATCAGTTCTCCCATTGCCCCCATTGCACGCACTACTGATGTGCATTTCCCACCAATCTCTAGCTTGAATTTTTCAAAACGATGGGAAAATTTACTTTTGCAAATTCTACAGTCAATATGCCTCCTCGATGGCCAAATGTACAAGCATTTTTCTTGTTTTTCCATAATTAAGCATTTTAGCAGATTATAATTTCAAATTACCTTAAAATTAACCATTTAAACAAAAACAAAATTCGCATGGTGCGCTCGAGCCATTTGGCTCGCACTGGTTCACAGTGCTGCCTGTAAATTTATAGGAAACACCACAATCGATGCTAATGTTATCTGCACCAATTCCGGGGAAATACCGAAAGGCGTACTATGCTCTTTTAAAATTTAAAAAAAGTGTGGTGCGTTCGGTTACCCGGTCGTACCGTTGATCTTGTGGAATAGCGGCAATGCAGTGTGTTGAATTAAATATCCACCCCGGGGTGGGTATTTTTGTTGGCGCACCACATTCCACATTTCAACAGGTTCAACGGTGCGGCCGGGTAACCGACCACACCACACTTTTTTAAAATTTTAAAATAGCACAGTGCGCCTTTCGGAACTGAAATACCGCACCATTGACTATGTAATGATGTCAGGAGGTCGATGCGCTAATTGAAATATACACCCCGGAGCGTAGAGTTCAGTCAGCGCACCACCCTCCCGACACGGTCCATAGTCAATAGTGTGGTCTATTATACCACCAGCCTGTTGCCTTAAGAATAATTCTAGGAAGGAGGTGCACTGAAAATTTTCAAGTGCACCATCGTTGGTGTGCTGAATATTTTCTGGTGCACCGCCACCGATACGCGACAAAAAAAGATGCACCGGTACAAGTGCATGCCTGTTTTTTTTAGCGCAAAGACTGTTTTTTTTTCCAAAAAAATTATATATGTATATTCCTAAATACATGTATCATTTAATAAAAAAATGTATTTAATATGTCAATCATTTAGATACGTGAAAGGAGAGAAGAGAGGGAACAACAACAAAAACAAGCAGATGAGTATAACATTGTTCGCCTATGGGAGGCACAAGAGAGGGAGAGAGATGCATACCCTCGCCCTATTACAACAGCTACCCAAGGGCTCCTAAGGCAGGTAGGTCTCCTCAAGTTATATGAGGAGGCTACTTCTCTAAAGGGCCATGGTTTGTTTTTGAGACATCTTATTTGCAGGTTGAATGCCCACCTACAAGCTTTCCTAGTTGGTTCTTACCAATGGTACACATCCATTGAGGAGGACATATATTTCATTACAGGGCTATTGAGGAGAGGGGTGTATTTCCCTTGGTTCCTAGAGGTTCCATTTGGTTGTGCAACAGGGAGTCAGTTGGTGTACTCCCAGAGATACATTAGCGCAGATATATTGTCTCCTTCAGATTTTCAGGTCTCTGAAGGTCAGTTACATATTACTGCATTTCATACTAAGGAGGTGAGGTCCTTCTCACTTCTAATTTCAACCATTTCACACAACACCAGCGACGAGCAACGCATTAGTTGTCCGCTTCTATATTATTTTGATTCTTTAATATAGGAGCCACAATTTGTCAGGTGGTTTGCATTTTTTTTGCAGCAATTCTATATAGCTTTAGATAGATGTCATTCTCATGCACGAGGGTCAACTTCCATTTTTCTTAAGAGCTTTTTTGTTTATTTTTTGAGAAGTTTCTAGAGATGAGGCCTACTTTTGTTCGGCAGCCTCATAGGCCGATGTTGGAGGCATAGATTCACATGTGGGGACAGATGATGCCCAAGAGGGGTGAGACTGAGTTTTCCGCGAGGATATCGCATGATGCACTGGAGTTGCTAGCTAGTGTTGACGAGAATCCCTTCATTATGGTCCCTGATCTTTATGCTGTTTTAGATTGGTGAGGGTGTGCCAACTTCCTCTTCACAGATGATGAGCTGCCGGATGATAGAGGTAATATTATTGTTTATTTAAATTTATTCTAACATGTTCTTTAACTTGTTTTTATTAAATTGTGTAATGAAATTGTCTAATTATTGTTGTGTACTTTTATATATTTTGCAGACATTGGGTCTTTTGATGGCGAGGACCTGTCAGCACCACCACATGATCCAAATGTGGATCCTGATGACAATCAGGATATTCCAAATGCCAAGGATCATCAAGAGGCTGATGCAGAGAGACCTGCTCCTACTAGTGTGCCAGTACTACCTTTTTCTACGTGCGGTAGGCTTGATAGCAGATTAAAGATGGAGTTGTGCGACCAACTTTGTGCATTTATTGTTGAGGTGAGAGTCAGGACCACTACTATAAGAGACATACAATCTGATGGTAGGCCGGTACATATGTGGAAAGGCATGCCATGTGACATGTACAGCTTGATGCGGCATGTTGTAGGTGATATGACCTTATTTATGCGGCTGACGAGGACCCTTGTACGTTATAGGCGTGGTCGAGATGCAATACATGATCGAAAGTCTACGATCAGCGCCAATGCATCATCTAATGATCATGATCAAGGGAGTGATCATCGTTCACCTCGCGCTGCGCCATATGAGTAGCCTCCACTAGCATCGAGTAGCAATCATCATGGAGAGTAGGCTAGATCATTGACCACGTCAAGTCATCAGCCTGCAACATCCAGCAGTACTCATGATCATGAGTTGTAGGCTCAACCATCGATCATGTCGAGTCATCAGGATGAGCATCCGACAGTTGATCCTGATCATCCTGAGGCACTAGTACCATATCAGTAAGCACGTGATGATCAAGATGTATCTGAGCTTCTCGAGGCTCCACCATTGACTGAGCAGGCCTCAACTAGTACTGCTATTGATGATGTACCATGAGGTGGTATATGACATTTATATTACAGTTGCATATTTTTGACATTATATATATATATATATATATGGATGGTCTATGCATTTTATGTTCATGTTGCAGTTGTACTTAATTTACATGTTGGTGATCATTATGATGTGTATATTGTTAGGTCATGTTAGATATGTTCGTTTAATATGTATCTTGCAGATAGATGTGTATTCAATAGCAGTTATTTCACATGAGATGTATATTTGATGTTTGTGTTGTGAGGATTTTATACAATGCTAATTGTGTTTTTTTACATGATCATGATAATGATGATGTTAGGAATTTGAATATGTTTTTTTAGTTGACTATGATGTTTGTACGATGGTTATCATGATCGTGATGTTTATTAATTAATTTAATATTAAGTGATCAGGATATTGTAAAATTGTAATATTTGTAATTCTAACTATATGTAAAATTCTAAAATTGTAATTGTATTTGTAATTGTAATTTTAATTGTAATTGTATATATGTAAAATCGTAAAATTGTAATTCTAATATGTAAAATTCTAAAATTTTAATTGTATGTAAAATTGTAAATTTGTAATTGTAATGATATATATGTAAATTTGTAAAATTGTAATTGTAATTGTAAATTTTAAATTTGTAAAATTGTAACTGTATATATGTAAAATTCTAATTGTATGTAAACTTCTAAAATTGTAATTTTATGTAAAATTCTAAAATTGTAATTGTACCTGAAATTGTAAAATTGTAATTGTAATTATAATTCTAATTCTATGTAAAATATTTGTAAAATTTTAATTGTATTACTGTGAAATGACTGTAATTTTAATTTCAATTGTATGTAGAATTCTAAAATTATAATTGTAATTGTATGTGAAATTGTAAAATTTTAATTCTAATTCTAATTCTTATTCTTATTGTATGTAAAATATTTGTAAAATTTTAATTGTATTAATGTGAAATTATTTTATTAAAATATTTAAATTTGTAAATTTGTAAAATTTTAAATAATTGTAAAATAATAAATCTAGAATAATATGAATTTTTGTAACATAATATAGTTTAGAAAATAATGCAAATAAATTCATGTACTTTAGAATTATCATTATTTTATTATGATCTTACATACAAAAAAAGAACTTTATATAGTATGCCATTGTTTTTTAAATCAACATAATTGCAAATTATCAAGTGAAATGTTGATTTTAACATTAAAAAAATGAAAATTACCAATTAATTCAAAATACATATTATAATGCTTCGAAAAAATCAACTTAAAAAGTATAAATATTGATGAAATAACACATGTACCATATCACTCTCGGTTCTCATGATCACCGTCATTATCTTCCAGCTCGTGTGGCATGATAACACTATTGTTCTAAAAAATATGTTTTGATCTAGGGTCATGTCTCAATACAAACCACCAATCCCTATCCAACATATCTGGGTAAAAAAACACATGGTTGCAGTGTTTGAGGAAAACATAGGGCTCCTTATCTTCATCCCACACCTTTCTAGAGTTGATACATATCATCCTACTATCGCGATCTTCCTTTACATTATTCCGATCAAATGTGTCCCACCACTTACACCTAAAAATAACACATTGGAAAGAAGATAAATCCACTTCAATGATCTCTTGTATCTTTCTGACATAACCTAATGTTCCTTGTACTAGGTTTTGACCACGGTGGCTAGATCGACTACATTGATCAAACTCGACTTCCACTCCACAGTCTTGTGTGATGTTTCAAGCATCGTCATTTTGTATGTGAAAATGGTGTCCATATGCCCACATAGATGGGAAAAAATGCACCTATTGTAAAAAAATTTAAAAAATCATAGTGTCATGTGTCTTATAATAACCCAATAGTTAAAATACAAAATATAGATGTAATTACATTTGAAAGGTGCATTATTAAGTTTCAAATGAACGTATAAATTAAATATATTATTACCGAGTTGCACCCAATCCCTACTTTTAGCACATCCTCTTCAGCACGTAGGTAACAACCGGTTGCATCGTATTTCTCTCTAACTTGGTCAGCAACCAAACTGCCGGGGCATATTTTTGGCATATTTTCTTTTAAATGATCGGGATAAGGCACACTTCTACCATTCAGCTGTCTGAATTCTTTTCTTGTCACTATCCCATTTCATCCTCTTTTGTTAGTACAATGTGACCCACGGTTGTGTTCCCTTAGAATTTTAAAGATCAAATTTCTTGATTGCTTCAATTTATGCATTCGCTGATGAAATCAAACCAACATTATATAGTACATAAAGATGAAAATATACATTATATCAAAGTTCAACATGAATATTTACTTTATGTAAATTTGAAAATTATAAGTCATTCACTCTTTGTCAAGCTTTTTTTCCATTTGTTTGGAGAAACTCCCCTTCTCTTTTTTCTTCATCCCTTTCATTGTCCCAAATCACCGCACCTAGTTTTTGAAGTAATAAGATCTTTCCTAATAGCCAATGTGTCACTTTTTTTCGATCATATGTTCCTCCATAAAGAAGATGAAACATTTTTAAATATATGCATCGGATCTAATAAGTGGGTAATCTTAAGATGCTCCCAATATGGGAGGTTATAAAAGATAGATTTCCTTTTCATCCCAATGGCAACTTTCTCAACATAGGTGTCGAAGAAATTGATATCATCGAACATAGGCTCCCCATTTGAATCAAAAATTTCTATGAACTCCTTCTCCTTCTCTCTCTAATATGCTCTAAGCCATTTAGCTGGTGTCGTTATTGGAGGCCTTTGGGTTCTCTCTCATTTTTCATTGAAAGTGGATGATGCTCTTTTTTAAGGGTGTTCTTCTGGGAGGAATACCCTGGAGCAATCATACACTAGCTTTCTCAGTTCTTTGGACCATCTAGATTTTAGAGAAGGTCCACAACATTTACATCCAAAATACCCTTTTGTTACAAGACCTGCGAGATTATTGTATATAATTAATATGCATGTCATGTTAAAGAATATCATGAAGATCTGAACAATTAAAACAAATTAAATAACTAATATGTGAAATAATATTGTTACGTATATAAAAAAATCAATAAATTAAAAATCTAATTTACCAGAGAAAAATCCTAAGCCTGGATTATCACGTGTCGTGTAAGCACATATGCCATACAATGTAAAAATCCTCTCTACTGCAATGGGTCTTAATACATCGTATACATTTATCCCATCCCATAATTCCTTCAATTCATCTACTAGTGGTTGTTAGTAGAAATCCATATTCCTCACTTGTCTTCTACCAAGGACTATGAGAGCCAACATAAGATGTTCATTATTCACGGATAACCATGGGGGGATATTGTTATTGATCACTACTACAGGCCAAACAGAATAGTTGGTGTTCTGGAGGGAATATGGGTTGATGCCATCCATGGCTATGCTGAGTCATAGACTTCGTACTTCATCTTTGAATTTTTCGAGCCATGTATCATCTATATGATTCATGGCTATTGAATCAGTTAGGATTCACATAAATCCCAACTCACTTATGTGTGAGGCTTGCCATCCCTGCAACATAGCTAATTCTTTGCAACGAAATAGCCTTTGAATCCTTGGGATTATAGGCATGTGCCTCAATATCTTAAAAGGAGGACCAGTACATGATTTAACCTTCTTTTTTTTATTTATCATACCTATCATGCCCAAATTTCAAACATATCTCTTTGTCTGCATTTTCTCCTCTATATAGAATACAATCATTTGGACATGCATGATATGATATGTACTCAACACCAAACATTTTGAAAAAAAAATTTGCCTCTTTGTAGCTACCAGGAAATACATTATCACTTGGAAGAACCTTGTCTTTGAATACATGTAGTTGGTGACCATGGAAAAATATATTAATAAATGTACATTAATTCCAATATAATTATTAACGTTCATAAAATTTACCATTTGTAATTTTCATTGTGTACTAATTATATTTCTCAAATTTATATAAGGTAGGACTTTATGGTAGCTTACCTCAAAATTTCCGAGAAACATGCATTTGATAAGCCAAAATTTTCTTTCAAGTTGTACAGTAACATCGTTGTCCCCAACTGGGTAGAATTTGACTGACCGTCGGGTCCAAAGAGAAGGGTGGTGGAAAAAATTTAAGGCTTTCAAAAAAGGTGTTAGTGATATGAGCATCATCCCCTAGTTGATAACCATTTTGGAATGCGTTTAACAACATTTTCTCCATGGCAGTTGTATCCCTTAATTAACCATCCATACCAACCTTTATTTGATTACCTCCATTGCCATCTTGGGAAGAACTAATATTGTTGTATTCATTCCTAATTAGTGAATCTGGATGTAGCGGGAATTGAATCGGGGGTTGATTCAACCATTCTTGGTATCGCTCCTCTTTGGTTTTTTCTCTTAATTCAATCTTCTCTTGATTTGACATTGTCATGGGGTGCAATGGAAGATGGTAGGTAGGTCACTCATCATCACTAGAATCCTAATAATTAAAAAATAAAAATAAAAAGAAAAAAAATTGAACATGATTGGTACAAAATATATGATATCAATTAGCAAGCACATTAACAATATTGCATGATTAATTGATTTGATGTTGAAATAATTACATTAATCAATATACCAAAAAATTACAATTATTACCATCATTGGTCCAGGATTGTGGCTAGAAGTTGCAATATTGTTACAATTGGCAAGGTGAAGCAACTATCCATTTTCATCTACCAAATGCAACTTGTGGTATGCTGCTCCTGATAAGATCTTCTGTCGTTTTGGAGTTGTTTGAATATTTTGTGCATCTGAACTTGATTCTTAATATGCATGAACCTACAAATTTGTATACATTATAAATTTAATTAAGTTGTGCATGATTAACATGGATAAAAAACATAAATTCAATTAGGTAATGAAAATATAAATAAAATCTGAAGTAAATATTACATCTCGAGATGGATAGGGAGAACTCTGCGATGGACTTTGAGAAATATTATGGAACAAGCTAGATTTTGAATAATTTTCCATTCAATATAATTATGATATTTTCTCCCTACATTTGAGCAAAATCAACAATAAATTTTAGTGTACACACCTAAAAGTAATTTCAGTGCCTTAAAAATGGACTTCTTGTAATCGGTGATAATGTACAGATAACCACACTGATAAGGTTTAGTTACTACGCACTCATGTCGTGTTATCAAAGGACACACCAATGCAGTACTATTAAGTGACATACCGGTGACAAATAATAGCAAATAAAAAAATCACAACTCTATTTTCTCTAAGTGAAAAAAAATAGTAAATTGAAAAATGGGCGGCAAAATATTTTCGAAAATCTAACCTCATAAAACAATTCTTTAAATACTAAACACTTTTTTTTATTTCACTATTTTTGCAAAAAAAAATCAGCCAGAGATTTGCAGGAGATAAACTTGGAGCAATAGAGCATGAGAGCACTATGGAGCAGCGAAATACATTCGAATAGAAGTATTCAGGCAATCATAATTCTAAACCTCTAGTCATTCAAACCCTGTAGCATAGAATTTCAAACAATCTCTTGATTGAATACTATTTTTTTTTTACTTTTTTTCTGAATTTTTTTTACGCAGTAAGGAAAAAAATTCAACATATTTTTCATTTTCCTGAAACAAAACAAAAAAAAATCCATTTTTACCCTAAACCCTTCATTCTTTTTGTTTTTTCTCTTTCTTTTCCATGTTTCTGTGATTTCAGAATTATGCCTTTTCATTTTATATTTATAGGGTTTGTATTGCTATATATAGGCCTATGACATAAAACCCACGGGATGAATTGCATCGTCAGATCGTAATCCATGTCGACCCTTGCGTGAATTTTTGAAAAAACAAAAAAAAAATATCGGTGTGCCCGGTGTAACCTATCGCATCGGTGCGCTGCATTATCCCAACGCACCACAAAATTACTATGTAATAAAAAATTTAAAAACAGTTTTTTTAACCAGTGCGCCATATGTAAAATATGGCACTAGTGTGCTATTTAATTATGGCGCACTGTGCACATGCTCTTTCACAAAAATTTGTTTTATTGTGTTAATCGGTGCACCATGTAACATATAATGCACCGCACCAGGTCTCCTAGTTGACAGAGAGCATCATATGGTGGTCCCTTGTTTGCGCAGGGCGTTTAATGCTAAAAAACTAACACTTGATGATTTTTATTATTTTGTCATTGTTAATCGATGTGGCGGTTAACATGTAATGCACTGGTGCTCCTTTTTGACATATAGCATTGTACGGTCTATTATACTATTTTTGCGGTGTGTTTATAAGAGCCCTACGCACCGACCTCGGTGCGTACACCATGAATGGCGCACTGGTATCTTGAGAATTTTTTTTTACCTGAAAATTTGACAATTTATTTATAAAATATATTAATGAATGATATGGTACAGGTTTCATATTAATAAAAAAATGGTTGAAAAGTGATCAAGTAACAAAAATGCAGATAACACATCAAGAAAAGAAAAAAAAGCAAGTTATTTGTAAATTTTTTTATAAAAAATATTATTTTTGAACTATATGTAAGTTTAACTAATATGTATTATTTACTGTGTATCACGCAGAGCCACAAAATGATGAAGCTTGATAAGATTATTTATGATCTAGGACTAGAAGAGCGTAAAATCTTGATGGAAAATTTGCAAAAGGATGAATCAGGTGAATGAAAAAATACTATCGATCCAATATGAGTTTATTTTTTTAATTTTCATTAATAATATACTTAAAATTATTAGATGGCATGTGTAAAACAATCTATTTATTCACATTTGTTTAATTTTCTACAGGGACAGACAACTCAAAAAAGGAATGTTGTTCTAAGAAAAGAAAAAAATAGAACATGCAAATGAAAATGAATTTCTCCTTTGCTCACCTGGAGTGGTGCCAGAGGTTAACAAAAGGGGGAAAAACTTTTACAAAAATTTGATGGATCTAGTGGAATGAATGTATAGACGTTCTTTCCATTTACAATACGAAAATAAATCCAATGATTCCAGAACCAAATTTTATCTAAACTATAGGAAGAGTTTCTAGAGAATTGGTCAATGAGACATGTCATACTTTTAATAGAAAAAACGTACAAAAACAAAAAATAAGGAATGAAAAAGTAATATTCCTTTAAATGTTTGTCTAGAATTGTTTATAAATAGAATTTATAAATATCACTTTTGTTATATTTATTTTTGTTATATTAATATAAAAATTAAATAGTTTATTGTCATGTTACATTTTTAGGAAAATTATGAAAATATCAAAAGATGAATGAGCTGATATCAGAAATAAGCCAGTAGGAATTTCCAAAAAGGTGTACAAGGAGATGGTCAAAGAAATGGACAAAATTGCATCACAGGAGGATCCATCTCAACAACAATGTGCTTCAAATGTAATATGTAATCATTAAATTTTTCGATCATTAGGTACAATAAATAAAAAATTTATTATTAAATATTAAATTTCAAGTGTTTTCTTATAGAAAAGAAAATAAAATGGAACCCATTCAACACATAAAACAGGACGGAAAGGAAGAAAAGGGTTGATATCTAAGTTTGTGAGTAATTGTTACTTTCTTATAACAACTTAACTAGATTTCATTTTTGTATTTTTTAAGTTGTTTTACAAAAATCATCATTAAAAGTCATCAAACAGGTGCTAACATACAAAGAAGAACCATCAACTAATTGATTGAGATTGGGTTAAATATGGGTTGTGAGTATATGTTGGCATATCATAAATTAATTGTGGAATTTCTAAGCATTTATCGATCTTGTTTTACTTAGCTTCGTCTATAATTAATAGAACAAAATAATATTTTATATTAAATATATGATTTTGTATGGGGTATAAAACTTGCAGGAAACAAAGTATCGAGTTGTGCCAACAAATGAAATTTTGAAGATGGCATACTACATGGATTTGAAAGAATGTGTATAGTTCATGAGTCAATTGTTGCTATGGTACGTCATTTCTTTTCGATTTACATTGATGTATATTATTTAATATTGCAATTTTTATTATTCTCACCAATGTATATATACTCATTACAATTTATTTTTTATGTTTGTAGATGGAAGGTGAAGAAGAAGAAAACAATCAACGTCGTGAACAAAACATTCCTGAAAATAACCTAAGTCATGGAAGTAGCTCTAGAAGTGACATCAGTTCAAGAGAATAATGTAGATCACTATATTTGGATATCAAAGCAAGGCGTTGTATTGATTGAAATATTTGTCTGTGAAATTAGACATTTTGTTTAATGTAATGGACATAGCGTCCTGATTGAAAGACAAAGGGATACTAATAATTGTCCCATTTTGTATGACAAATATTGTCTTATATATATATATATATATATATATTCTATTGCTTTCTCCATTGTTCTTGTGAAATGTAACACCACTAATTAAATTTATGGATGACTAAATATTATAATGAAGAGATGTGAAATTTGATGATATGATATAAGGAATTAATTCATATGAATACTGTTATAAGATATATATGTGTCGACTTTTGATGAATAATGAATTTTTAAAAATCACAATAATTATGATATGATATAAAAAATTAATCCAAAAATCACATTCAAATTCATTAATAAACATTTAATTAATATGAATACTGTTATAAGATGTGTCAATTTTTTATGAATAATGAATTTTAAAAAATCATAATAATTGCACTGTCACAGGTTGATGTTTCTAAAAAATACAAAATGAACACCGGTGTGTGTCAGTTACTGTACACTAGTGCGTTTGTATTATACAACACACCGGTGCGTTTCTATGACCTATGGGCACTACACAAATACCAATGCCAATTGTAAATCTCGATGCATTTGTGCGATATTGCGATCCAATGCATTTATGTGAGACTATGCACCGGTGCATTTGTACATCCTATGGGCACCGCACAAATACCAATACCAATTATAAATCTTAGTGCATATGTCTAATACTGTGTAATGGTGTGTTTCTATAAGTTTACGTACCAGTGCGTTGAGACAACCTATGGGAACCACACAAATCCCAAGACCAATTAGAACAGCCCCGTGCGTTGTATCACCAACACTGTTCTGGGTATGGTTTTAAACCTTGAAGGCCTAGTTCATGCACCTTCGACCGCCCCAAGCCACCTTCTAGATGACACGCACCGATGCATTGACACCTTAGTAGCGCATTGATGAAAAAATATATGTAATAACCTCTGGCCGCCCAATATTTTTAGTTGTGTTGAATTTATGTTAAAAGCTCCGCCAAAACCTCAGTAACCATAAACGGATGTTGTAAAAAATGTTTTTTTGACAATTTTGGTCAATTTTATAACTAAAAACTCCTTTATAACCTCCACTAGAGGTTCTTTTCCTTGTAGTGTTTGCAGGGAAAATTATTGTACCATCTTGGAAAACTTTGTATTCCCAACTGTGAAAGAATACATGTAATCAAAGACGCACATACCTCTCCTGTGTCGGGTCATTTTGGTATAGGGAAAACTGTTTCATTTGTAGAGGTTTTGTTACTGGCCTCACACGAAAAATATTGTGACTCGATATGTAAAGATATGTGTGTTGTGTTTATTTTCCAAGCCCTCTAATAGAAAGTTGGGGCTCTACACACCACTCCATGTTTTGATTCGCCCATGGGAAAGTGTGTAAATTGATTTTGTTGGTGGTTTAACTTTGTCTGTCTAGGATATTTCATTATTAATTGTATGTCATTATGGATCAATTTAGAAAAATGCATGTCTTAAATGGTAGGTCACAGTAGAGCAAACTGATCATCTCTTCTTCCAATTTGTATGGTCCCACTTTGGGTTGCCCACATACATTGTGTATGATTGAGACTCTCATTTTCTTAAAGAGTTTTGGACAAGTTCGTGGAAAATGACACACACCAAGATGAAGAGGAGCACGACATTTCATCCACAGTCTGATAAGAAAACAAATGTTTTCAACCACACAATGATACATTTACTCTGGGGAAATTGTGGCAAGCATCCCAAATTGTGGAAAAAGAAACTTCCTTATGTACAACATGCTTACAACTGGGTAGTGCATTCATCAACTCAGAGCTCACTGTTCAAGTCATGATTTGGATATTTTCCAAAGGATCCTTTTAAAATGGTATTTGGGAGAGATGAATATTCCAGTGAGAAAGATGATAGGGACAAAACATGGAATTTCATTTAACGAATTCAGATGATTCACCAAGAGGTGCAGGAGAAGTTGGAGAAAATTCAAGCTCAATACAAAGCTCAACATGACACGCACTGGGTTGATCACCAATTCTGGATTGGAGACAAGGTGTGGCTCCACATTAGTAAATACATGATGAAAGGGGAAGGAAAGATGTTGAGACCATTCCTATATGGCCCATTCACCATATTAGAGAAGATTGGAGATAATGCTCTTCGTCTCAATTTGCCAGCATACTTTTAGATGTACTCACCGGTGAACGTTGAAAATTTTAATCTTTATGAACCTCCTTTGATCACGGACACCGAATAGGTTAGATAGGTTCCTAAAATAGACAACTTTGCATGAGAATACTTGGAAATACTACCTGTATATCATTCTTGATATTGAAACTACGACTTCATGATGGGGAGACATGGAGTACCTTCATATCAGTTTCAAGGTAATGCATCCAAGTAAGACTCATTAGATTGAAAAGGATAAAGTGAGGGAGAAATTCCCTCACTTTCCAATTGATTTATAAAGCTTTTGGCGACCCAAAAGCTCATTAGTGGGGAGGAATGATCCAGGGGGGATCCAAAAAAGACAAATTTTTAAAGTCCTTGAAAGGCGGAAAATTTATTTTTAAATAAAGGAGCTCATCATTTTTAATCCAATGGCAGAACAACACCTCTAACCGACATCGTATGTTAAAGTTATGACCCACTGAAATTTTTCCAAAACAACTAAAATATTTGCAGGCTGAACCCACAATGCCACGTGGTATGCTGACATCAGTAGTACAGATGCTGACATGATCTATATGGCTGCTAATGTCAGCAGGATGACATGGCCATATGGATCAAGGAGGATCAATCATTAGATGACATGTGGCAGGGCTAATATTGATCCGTACGAATGATTATGTCAACACAATGAGAGGGCATTCTAGGCCAATCACAAGATCACATATGGAACGATGATGTTATCAAGGCTCACGTGGATGTACGAACCAATCTAGTCATGCAAAGTGGTTGATGACATCAACAAGCCAATGAGAAGCCAACACGTGGTGCCCAGTTGGTGGTTAATTAAGTAGGTGACAAATTTCACTAGTGTCATTCGTTAGAATACGAACATTGGCAACGATGAAATTTTCACTTCGTTAAAATGACTAGTGACCCCCAAAAATCGCCAGAATTTTTACCAGTAGGCACAGGACGGTTATTATTTTTTTATTACGAATACTGGCAACCAGGGGATGGTTAAACTCCGCTGTCTAACTCACGAAACTGTTAACGAATAATGAGTTATTTTAAATGTGACGGTAATTGTTTGTTGCTGACGAAACTGTTAATGACCGATGAAAATGTTAATGGTCGATGGAACCAGGCGATTATTTTATATATATATATATATATATATATATATATATATATATATATATATATAAACGTTAAGAATAATGTGTTTGCAGGGAGTTGAAACCGAGACTGTTGTTTTACCAATGACCTGACAGTCTGGCGGTGAGAACGTGGCCAAGTGGGCCAATATGAACAAGAAGCGACATTTTTTGTATTTAAAGCGATTCAACCCTAGTGATGGGAGGAGGAGGAACTATGCCCTAACAGAACCCTATCACAACCCGTACAGAACCCCCAACAAGAACTACCCCCTTGCCTGGTGCAATTTTCGAGAAATATTACTAGGAATCTTGGGATAATTTGTTTTCATAGAATCTTGCAAGAAATCTAAAAGATTCCCTAGAGCCCCATAAGTCACATACCTAGAAAAAGGTCAAGTTTATAGTCATTTTTCACGATTTTTCGCTAAGAATCCAATCATGCAGTCAGTTTCTTCAACAAAGGTCAATAGTTTTAGGTCATCCCTGGAAGTGGCAGTACAAGGTGTCAATTTGTAATTGCTTGTAATTTTTTTTTATCTACCAATTAATGAAAGATGCCTCCCCACATTGAGCAAGGCCCAAATATGTAGCCCAAATTGGGTGACCTCGGTTATCAAACTGTCTTGGGCCTTTGGTCTCATGATTTCTTTTTCTTTCCGCTTCTTTTATGTGTTTATGCTACTTGGTTACATGCTCTTTTAAATGAAATTATGTATGCATCCTCAAAGTAAAATATATGGATCACATAAGACAAAAAATATGCTCTCTGGGAAACCATTTCAGGAGAAAACCCAACTGGAAGGTGAGGTTGCTTCACTCTCTTCCTCTGTCTAGAAATATGGTTGTAGGTACAAGTAATTAATGCTTGTGGCCTTTGGGCTACTACAATGCACAAATCATCTCTCTGTGCTAAACCTCCTATCTCTCATGGCTATCTTTTCTCAAGTATGGAACAAAATTCTCTCGAAACAATGGAATGCCTCTTCCTCCTAGTGGCTTCATTATAACACAACTCGATAGACTACTAGTGGTTAATTTTGACTACATCAACTCTTAAGTAGAGTTAAAAATAGAGTATTTTAAATCATAAACATTTTTCTATCCCCTTTTCCATGAATAAATGGGGGTTGATGCAGCATCCTCCTGAATTATAAGTGTGAGACATGAATGCCAAATTTTGAGTGGTATAACTTTTTCATACATACTCCCATTGATGCACTTATTATGCCATTGGAAATATATATATATATATATATATATATATATATATATATATATATATATATATAGCATGAAGTGGTGCTACTATAGAGGGCCAAGTCATTTGATGCATCAAAATGGTCTGAGAATGTTTCAAACCTCATTTTGCCAAACTGGGTCCTGCTGGTAAAAACAGTCCCATAATCTCATTCATCCACTTTTCCCACATCAAATGCAGTATGATGGATGAAAAAATAGTAATGATCCAACCTGGATCTTTTATTATGGGTTTGACTCTCTTCCATTCCATTTGGGCGAGGCCTCGTAATCAGGCCTATGGTTTACCATCCATGAAATGTGGGGAAGTACTTTGGGGTTTATAAGCTTCAAATGAATCAAGAATATTTTCAAGCTAAGAGAGTTGACCAAACCATTAATTTTTTTGAATGGGGTATCAAAATGGAATTTAGGGGTGATAGGTGTCTGGGGTCATTTATAATACTAGAGGAGAATATATAGCTACATTTTCTTGGAGTCTAGCTCTCTATTCCAACAACTTGGAATAAGTGGATTATATTAGGCACATTTTTTTAAAACTCGACCCAAAATTAAAATAAACTCATCAAATTGATGAGTGGGACAAGGAAAGGTAACAAAATGGATAGAAAATTGGATTGGTGGGTTAGTTTGTACCAGTTTGGAAAAAATAACTAATATCAATTTGAATCGACTAAGAATTCATTGGTTTCCAAATATATTCATAGATGCACATTTTATAGTAAATAAGGATTAAGAAAAACATTTATTGTCATTGTCTTTAAAAAATAAACAATCATCTTATGTTCAAAAATAATTTGAAGTGGTAAGTTATAATATCTACTGTAAAAACTTGCAAGGAAACTAGGATGCATGTGGCTGCCAAAATAACTAGGAAACATAAGCTTCCAAGTTGTCCATCCCCTCTCACAATATGAGTCAAGCATAAATGAGAAAATTGAGCACATGAATGGGGAAAAATAGAGATTAAGAAAGAGAATGGAAGATATAAAAAATTGTAGTTGGCTAAAGTTGTTGTAATAGTAAGTGTAAATGAATGGTACAATAACATCCCTTTATAATACACCAAATTTTGTTATATTTATTAATAATGATGATCCTAGATGGCCAACATGAATATATATTGCTAAATTTGAAGAAGGAGGTAGGAAACAGAAATCCTGATGATCGAGAGTGAAGATTGTCTGACGATAAAAGATGTAAAGGGGATTAATAAGTTTTCCTATCTAACTAAATTAATTATCTCGATCATTTATTTTGCATATTAAACTACCTAATTGTCAACATTAAGAGAATAATGGGGTGAGTGGTACCAAACTACGTCAGGAGTATGGGCCATATACCCATCATAGATATTTCTAGTTGTTTGTACAACCCAAGGAGTAACCAAAATTATCATGCTAGGGTAGTGCATAAGTGGAAATCATGACATCAAAGAAAAGCTAATAGAGGAAGGTAACAAGGGGGAGAGAGAAATAAGTCTCGAGTGTCTATGCAAGTGAACCAAAGAAAAACCTTGGGAGTGAAATAGAACAAACTCGAGATAGAATCCTCTGAGTAATGACAACCTTTGTGGGAATTGTATTTTCATATGAATTTTATAAGGAAGTTAGTATGGAATAATTTAGGATGAGATAAGGGCCACAAGATTGTTTGCATTATTGGACCAGAATAAAAGGGAAGGACCGAGGGTTGACAAGAGTAGTGAAGGTCTTATGTTCTAGTTGTGCCGGTTGTAGTGGCAATATTGTGAATGTTAGGTAGCCTAGACTCAACAATTGAGAGGTTTAAAAATAATTTTCCTCTATTTCAAGGAGATTATCCTTCATGTAATCCACCTTCAGTTGAATTCTTTATAACCCTTAGAGGAGATTTCCCTTAATACATATTATCTATCTTAGAGGTGACCAACTACAAAAAATATCGCAATGTGTTTGTGCCTATAGTTGGGTGGAGAATAACTCTCTCTTCTTTGGTTTTTAGTAACTTTTCTAAATCAAATAAGTATGTTATTATTCTATAAAGAAATTATATTATTTCTCATTAATTCAATAACGTTGCTATGTTGGGTCACTGAGTATGATGTGGTGAAGAGGTAAAGTAATGTATACTTGTTCTTTTTTATTAATTTTTCTTTTTGTTATGAATGAAATCTATATGTAGAAATATTCCCTAAAGCATGTTTTCTTGTAAATGATTATGATACCTATATTTTTCTACGGAGACAATACAATTGTTGATTAGAGCCTAAAATCTTCTTGTTTTTATATTAGTGTTCCAATATTACCAGGCTAGCTATGAAAAGAAACAATTGTATTTTATCCTTGTTTCACTAAGGAGGATTGAGAGCTTCTAAGTGAGGGGAGAATTTTTTTCTTTAGAGCTAAGAAAAAATGTTTACCTCTCTATTTTTAAGAGTTGGCATTGGTGGTGTATTGTAGTTTGTAGCCCAAAGGATGAGAGTAATCTTATCTTAGTTGGGTGAAGTTGAGAAGGAGCAGTCATTGGCCATTTCATGCCCTCCTATTATGGACATGTCTAATTGAAGATAGCATTTGAGGATTCCTTCTTAGGTTGGAGAAGACTTATGGTCCTTCATAGGTCCTTAGAAAAATTATATTTCCTCCTATAGTTAGTTTTAATTGTTTGAAAATACTTAATGGTAAGTTCAAAAATTCACAAATGGCCCTTATAATTTTGGGGATTTCTTATTATAATTTTCATAAAATTTTTATTTGGGATCCTCAGCCTCAACCCCATGTCATATTTTCCAACCAGGGAGCCATGACTAAGAGCTAATTGGAAGGTGATTAAGTACATAGCTGGAGTATCAAACATTAGGTGTTAAGGTATGAATTGAATAGCGTCCACATAAACCATTGATATTAATGGATCCTGAAATTTCTATCAAGTAATGAGAATAAGAGTTGTGGAAATTGATGAATGGGCTTCAACGTAGTGAGCTATCTGAATATGATGTATCATGTTTTGGGAAAAACATGAAAGAATCACTAGTGTTGACCCTTAATAATAAGAAACCCCAATATGTCTTTTGGTTAATGGAGACACATGGTGGAGATATTTGTTTTCGGTTAACGATCCATTATCGTATCAGGTGAGAGGGTTGAAGGACTCTAGTTGTATGTCAGGGACTGAATGGATTGGTGGCTCACTTCTTGGAGGAATGATGTCGCATGATGATGTGGCATAAATATATACCTTGAATGGCATTGCATGTTAATGTGGCATGTTGATGTGGTGAGATAATTTGGTGGTAGATGATGTGGATTGTTGATATTTGGGTATCGTATATCTAGACATTACACTATCAGAATGATTAAGTATTGACTTATTGACCTTTGGAGTATCAATGTAATACCTTATCGAGATGTCAGCTAATAGGATATTAAGTGTCGGGAGTTGGATAATTCTCGAGCAACCCCACTGCAATCCCCTAATACTGATGGATCCCAATATTTTTGTTGGTTAATGAATATATTTTTCATCAATTAATTTTCATTAATCATAGTATAGGGGAAATTGTAAACATAGTTTTATTATTTTTCTAATGGTCTAGTGACCTGATGGACCGAAGCATCATTAGACAAAGATTACTATTTATCATTTAATGGATTGTTATTCAGGTGTTGGGACTTTGGTTATCGAATTATTATGGCCTCATGTTATTGGCTTCTCAGATAGCGATAGGGTCAAGTATCGGGAGGTTAGACAGTGGCTATGAGGTTTTCCTTCTAATAATGTTGGAACTCTCTAACAATTTAACATGGCACACTAGAGTGGCGAATTGACATGGTGTGGTGCTGTGCAATAATGGAACTTGGGACTACAAGAATACCATGTGTATACTATGTGCTAATGGTACAGATATTGACGTGGTGTTTAGATGACGAATCTTCAAATGGCCATAATTTTTTCGAATATCAAATTTTGTTGAGTTTTATATTCTTGGAAATCTCTTGATGAAAAAAAATGACGATGGCCCCAAAAATAAGTTTTGAAGTGGTTGAACGAAGAATAATTTTGACATTCCCACTTCCTTAAGACAAATTCGGAGGTCAGGTATGGATATGTCACCACCTTAATTAGGCGTTCAAGGGATGGACATGTTGTAGATACATCGTTTTCCACTCAATATTAGTTGACAATGCTTCATTAACTCTACTCCTACAAAATGGAATAGGAAAATATCCCATATAATGACTTCTCCACCCAACTCTACCTTATTTTTTAATAATAAAATTTTAGAAAAAACAACTACTTTCGAGTAACATCTTCAAACTTTCATGCATCTAACTTAAATTTTTCACCGTTACAATTTCTAATTTCAACATATTCCCTTTTGAGTTACTACATACCATAAATTTTGTTTCCCAACAATTTTTCTTCTAGTAGGCATAATACTATTATAGTTGTTGCTACTATTATTGAGGTTGTAGATGCCTTTGAGGAGTCTAAAGACTTTGAGCGAGATGATGTTTATGTAATTCCTGTTGATGCTTCCATTTATAGTAGTGGTGATGAGTTTGATGAGTTTGATCATGTTGATCAATTATTTGTAATAGGGTAATGGCCCAGTAGCTTATATCATAATTTTTGGACTCTTCAAAACTAAAGGCCATTTAAAACCTTAATGAATATTTATTTTGTCACTCATACGTAGTGCACATAGTGCCATTTTTGTATATTCAACCTTGTATAGTATATAAATGAAAAAGCTTTAGAAATTCTCTCTAATCATTTGGATTATATATATATCATTAAAATTTAAATTTAAAAAATATTCATGAAATGAGTCCATTTCTAAACATGGTTTGATATGTGACCAATTCAAAGATGTATTCTAACTTTTAAAACTACAACTAGGAATTGAAAACCACTAAATCACATAACATCTAGCTGGATAATGATTGAGAATTCACTAATTATGAGTGAAACTAATTTATTGGATGTCAAAATTTCCTTAGCACTAAGCTAGATTGGGAATTTCATTTCCATTTTTTTCATCTAATTTTTTATTATGTATAGAGCAGCAACAATGTCAAAGGCCCTTGCGGGATGTCAAAAAAATTGAAACTAATCATTAACAATATAGTCTTCTTAGACTTCATTTCCTAATATCAACTCATGACACTTCAATCGAATTGAAAAGCTTCCCAGTAGTACCTCTAGATTCAATTCCATATCATCAACATTTTAGCTAAACATTCTTTAAAACACAAAGTTCATGAAAGAAAAGAAAATTGCTGAAGATGAATTTCTCATTTTCTATTAGTTTTAGTTTTAATTATATTAAAAAATAATCAATATCTTAAACTAATATCTTATACTATATTTTATATTTGAACCAAATTTAACATATTTCAAAATATTTTATATATTTAAAATTTTAATTTTAATCAAATTTAACAACTATTGGTAAACAATCTTTTACTTCCATGTGTAAGTAGCTATTCAATATCGAAAAACCAAATTTTATTCGAATTTGGAGAATATATATATATATATATATATATATATATATATATATATATATATATATATAACGCTCCAGTATGTTTTTCATGTCTGAACGGACGTAATCGAAGAACTTTCCCCAGCTTGAAAAGATGAGCACTGCCACGTCAGAGGATGGATATTTCTTTGGCCTTCTTAAGCAGACCTGCTCTTCGCTTGGAAAATGTGGCTTGCCTGCTCGCTGCATTTGCTATTTTTTTTATCTCTATTTTCTCTCTTCCCATCGCTGCAACACGGCTGTTTGAAGCCTTGTGAATATACTTCCACGGCGATATATACATAGATGATTTTCAAAAGCTGCCATAATTAGGCGTGTAAGAATTTTAGCAAAAGTAGATAATATTAGAATGCCGTTTTTAGCGTGGTGCATAATAATAGGCTGTGTAAGAATTTTAGCAAAAGTAGATAATATTCGAATGCAGTTTTTAGGGTGAGATTTTATGCTTTTATGTAGATAACAATAGGCTGTTCGTTCGATGTTCGGTGTGACATGGTGAGCTTTTATGTAGATAATAATAGGCTGTTCGTTGGATGTTCAGTGTGACATGGTGAGCTTTTATGCTTCGACCAGACCGTTAATAAATTTTGGGAAATCATGAATTATTAATTTAGAATGATTTTAGTTTCAGATTTATTTATTTCAGCCTCTTTTTTAAGTGTGGTGAAAGGCGAAAAAGAAAAGAGAGTAGAGTTGTTTACACGCTTGAAAATTGAATTAGTGAGTGTGAATGTTGTTATGTTTTTTTTATTTTTTTAATTAATTAATTAGGTGAAGTTTAATATATTTGGTTTATTATATGTTTTTTAATTTGTTTGTATGTTTTAAAATAAATTTTAAATAATAAAAAATGTCAATTTTATTCAAAATTGTATGGTCAAATTTTAATGAATAAAATAATAATATAAAATAATTCTGATTGAAATATATGATTTTAAAATGATTAAAATATATAAAAAAATAACATTTTGGAAGTTGGTTATGAATTAATTTGAGTGTGTAACTTTTCACAAATACAATTTATGTTTCTATTAGATGCTCTACTCATTTTTAATTATGCATATCCAAATTCTCCACAAGAAAAGTTAGATTTACCATATGAATTAATTGTTTGTTTGTTTGCTTTTTTTTAATGCATATCCAAATTCTCCACAAGAAAAGTAAGATTTACCATATGAATTAATTGTTTGTTTTTTTGCTATTTTTTTTTTGCCACTACTAAGCAATATTTTATAAAATATGCACCTCTAAAACAATCAAAATATTACATATTTACAATGAGTTACAGTTGGTTCTTCCTTAGAAGTAGACAAGATAGGAGAACCATAATATTCTCTGTGACAACCTCATTAAGAAATTAACTAGCATTAACTAGTTAAAACAATTGGTTTATTTTATTTTCTGAACAAGAAAGACTTTATGATTATGTTTTGAGACAAATTACTATTTTTTATTTTATTTTATTTTCTTTTATGAATTAATAAGAGAAATGAACGAATGAAAAGAGAATCTCTGAAGCTGTTGGTGATAGTTTCTCAGCATAGGTGGTGGTTGGGACAGTTGGAAAACAGTTACCCTCTCCTCAGTGGATAAAGTTGGAATCTAGGAGAAGAGGGGTGGTTCTGAAAACTGAGGCAAAAAAAAAAGGGAAAGAATTTTCTAGAGCTGGATTTCCAGTTGAAAATATCTTTCTGCAACCCTTGAACAAGCCAGAATAGTTGTATGTGAATGGAAAGGCTTCCAGAGGTCACAGCAGAGTACATTCAACGGTTATTCCCGTGGCACCAACCTGGATTCTGAAGCTAGGGGGCAAGTGAGGACTTGATTGCCTCACTTGGATGGTTGGGAGGACCACAACTCGAGGAAACAGATTTTCTGTTCCAAAAAAGTATGCAGAACCAAGGTTAACGTAGCTACAATTTAAATATATATGTGTGTGTGTGTGTGTGTGTGTTGCAAAGACTATATTTATTCTTTTTAATATATGGCTGGTCAAATTATTTTTACGTATTTGTATTTCAAAAATGAGAAGAAAGCAGTTCTGATACGAATTTAACAGTATTTCAAAAATGAGAAGAAACCAGTTCTGATACGAATTTAACAGTTTTCTCTTAGCAACAGAATGTATATTGTGCTATGGCAGGGTGGGTGTTGAATGTATAGAAAGAAGTTCGTGATTTTCTTTCATTTATTAATGTATTCTGATGAGAAATAAAACAGTAGAAACGAAAGTAACGAAAACAAATATTTTATGCAAGATTTACTTTCATATTGAGTATGTATATATCTGGAAGATATTATGAGCTTCTACAGTAAATTCAAACATCGTAAATGAAGGACAAAAACCAGAACTCGTTGTCGGAACGATATTTATAAAATTACTTGATAAACCCTGAGAGTATGAGAGAATTCGGAAGCAATGCAAGGGCCAAAGTTGAGGTGTCGGGTTAGGGCCAAGACCCTACCGAACCCTCGCTTCAGTAGAAAACTATATGGGTAGATGAAATTATACCCGGTCTTTATTTGGTGGACCGGACACCCTAGGTGAAAACCATATAGTAAAAAGATTAAACAGTAGGCCATCTAGACATGTCTACTTATCGGCACGAATGGGAAAATGTTAGCATTCATTCAAGTAAAGATGTTACAAGAAATACTTCAACCCTCTCTCTTCAGTAAATTGTTTAAAACAAAGGAAAGATCATGAACACTGAAGTTTTTTTCTTGTAAACCGAAAGAAAACCTTACCATAAAAATTTCCTGCACCTTCTCAGAAATTTACATTTAGCACAGTAGTAGCATTAAGTGTAATTACTCTTCGATTCTCGCTAGTAGTAGAGTTGCATGTCAGAGAACAGTCAAGCCTACAACTCTATGAATCGAATAATACTAAATAACATGGTTTAAAGCAAAAATACGAGTATCTGAGAGACAAGACTTCAGAAATTCCATTAATAAGTTATCAAGAGACCGAAATAGGTGTTCATACCCCGACTGTAGAAGTAATGTCCAAAATTAACAAATCCGCCTACAAATTATTAAGAAAGTAGCCAAGGGATTACAGAGGCTAAGGCCTCAGAATGCTCTAATAAACAAGGAAAGATTTCATAACTCAAAGTTCAATCCCAGTGGACTCAATTCCAAAGAGAATCTAAATTCCATGACGAAACTGCTACAGAACCTAAATGCGATTAATGGTACCTGTGGCAAGAGGAGCGAAGTTTAGCTGCAGAGGAAGTGAAGAAGAAGGGTTGGAGAGGGGCTTAAAGGAAAACCACTCACCTGCAAGGCACAAGGAAGACAATGACCCAGTTAAAAGGGTGAATAAGTTAACGATGGATTAATCTATAACGCAAAGCCCAAAACTCCCACCGGTAGAAATAGAAAACTACCTGGCAGATTGCAACCCTGTAACCTGGTAGGTGACAAAAGGATGGTTAGACGCTGGTGAAGAGGAAGACCTACGAAGAGCTAAGGTAATCAAAACCATTTCCACCAATTTCAAAGGAGACAATTGCGTTGTGAGGAAAATGCCTTACCTGATGTCACATAGTACCAAGTGCAAAACCACAGTTTCGAGGTAAAGCCATAGTGCATCCTCTGTGTTTCCTCTGGACCTAAGTGATGCACAGAGGGAAAACCATGAGAACTTCAATGTTGTTTCTGCAAAGCAAAGCATAAAAGACATAGAAGTTTATAGAGACATGCGGCATACCTTTTCAACCTAGACCTCGATGACGAAGAAGCCGATGAGGAGCAAAATCCTCCTAGCGCGCCATGGGAGAACTTCAGTCACCAGGCGGGCGAGCTAGCAGAACACTCCAAACTAAACCTGTTTCCCTCGCAATTACCGAAAGACTTGAGGTATGTTTACAGTTTTCATGGTCGATTAATGCTAGGTAAATGAAACACCGTATGTAGACGATGTGTGTGCCTCGAGCGTATGTTACAAGGGAACGTTACAACAACAAAGATCTTCCTCTTAGAGAGCGTTAAATACAGTGCACCGGGGAAGTACTACATGAATTAAATCCGACAAAAAATCTTGATATTGGTAATGTATGTAATGATGGCCGAGGAGCACTTAATTTAAAATCGAAATCCGTAGTTAATCCATGTGAGAAGACATTCAATTTAATGTTAACACCAGATAGATATTAAGTTATGCATATGGAAACAAACAATAAACGCTTAGTTATTTTTATAGTAAGAATTTGTATAGTCTCCTGTAAACTATGGGGGCAATATTATGTTGGGTGGTAAAAAAAAATTTATGTGTGTAAATGTTTTTCTGTTAATGACAATGACAAGTGGTATCAGATCTGGTTACTACACTAGCATCCTAAGGGTCTGCTAACCTTAGAGCTGTGTATGTGATAGTGCACAGAGAGAAGAAGCGAGAGCAATGAGAGAAGGTACAGCATCTCAATCACAACCGGAAGAGACTCAAGGCCCAACAGTGATGAATCCTAAAATGTGGGTTCAATTAATTGTGGAACAACATCAAAAGACGAGCCGAATGCTTGAAGAACAGCAGCATTAAACTGCATTTCTACTAAGTACAATACAACAACTACAAGAAGAAATGACGAGGGTTCGGAGGGATAATGAGAGGCTGTTGCACGATCAAGAAAGGATTCTGAAAAGTTTATCTGACAAACAAAATCAAGAAATGGAACACCCCAGTGCTAAAAAGGAATTAGCAACAGAACAGGATGAGCAGCAAACCCGAAACAATACTACTGGTAAGATTGAGAGGAGCCCCTCCCAAAGGAGAAAAAATAAGAACTATAATGAGGCAGAGTCGGGAAATCTATCCAACCCATAAGATCTTAAGAGGCAGAAAGTGGAACTGCAGGGGGAGTTTCATAAGATTAAGCCACCAATGTTTGATGGCGATGCAGAAGAGGCAGCTGAAGCAAGGTTAATTAATATCAATAAATATTTGTAGGTATATGAGTATAGCAGCAATCTGAAGGCCAGATTGGCTATATACCAGCTACGAGAGAAAGCCACCCTGTGGTGGGAGGAGGTAAAGAATGTTTGTAGCATTGATGAACGAGACATTACATGGGAATTATTTCAGCAGTACTTCAAAGATAAATATCTAACAGAAATATTTTATGACGATAAAGCCAAGGAATTCCATGATCTTCGGCTGGGCCAAATGACTATGGATGAGTATGTCATGAAATTTACCTCCCTGCTACGCTATGTACCTTACCTCAGAGAGGAAAAAGCCAAGGTGCAGAGGTTTTTGAGCAGTTTGCCTGCTCCCATGAGGGAAAGAATAGAGTTTGTTAACCCAAAAACTATGGATGAAGTTGTCCGGAAAGCACGCATGTGTTACCAGTAGTATAAGGCCAAGGGGGAAGGTGGAAAGGGTTGGCAACCCAAGAAAAATCAAAAGAATTCCTCTACTTTCAAAAGCAGTAAAAGCAGCCACTTTAAAGGGGCAGGAAGGAATTCCAGTAGCAAGCAGTTTAATAAGAACCATCAAAGGATCAAGTGGCTAGCTGAGAAAAAACCCACAGAAGCATCAAGCAAACCAGAGCATGGGCAGAATTCTAAACCTCCCCTACAGTGCTGGGGCTATGGGGAAGCACATTACTACAAAAACTGTCCACAACAGAATAAAATTGAAACTGTGGAAAATTTGCAGGAGGCATCAACAGTGGGGGACATGGCGCAAAACATACCATGTATAAATGCAGCCTTGGAGGACCGGCAGGCTGACTTCCAGCCCACAATGATTGAATTGGAAGGTACTATACTATCTAAACCTATTTCAATTTTAATAGATCCTGGAGCAAGTTTAAGTTATGTAAGTCCTAAACTAGTGGATTTGTGCAATTTAAAAGAACAGAAATTTAAAAACTCCTAGTTAGTTCAACTAGCCACCGGGGAAAAATGCAAAGTGACTGCGAAAATTGCTAATTGCATATTGGAGGTTGCTGAACATCAATTGCAGGTAGACTTAAATGTTCTACCATTGGGATCGTATGATGTGTTACTAGGAATGGACTGGCTGGAAAAACACTGGACCTTAGTGGACTGTAAGGAAAAGACAATTTATTACAGAGTGCTAGATGGTACACGTAAGGAAATTAAAGGAATTAAAAAGCCTGTGCAATTACGCCCCATAACAGCGTCTCAGATGAGCAAGTGTATCCGAAAAGGATGTCAGTTGTATGCAATCCAAGTAGGGTATGCAGAATCTAAGGGAAAGGATGTAGATATAAAAGATATTCCTGTAGTACAGGAATTCCTGGATGGATTTCTAGAAAACATCCCTGCGTTGCCACCTAAAAGGGATATTGATTTCACTATTGAATTACTACCCGGAGCCTCTCCGGTGTCAAGAGCTCCTTACAGAATGAGTATACCAGAGTTAACAGAGTTAAAGATGCAGTTGCAGGAGTTGTTAGATAAAGGATATATCCGCCCAAGCGTGTCACCTTGGGGAGCACCAGTTCTTTTTTTTAGGAAAAGGATGGAAGCTTACGCATGTGTATGGACTATCGGCAACTCAATAAGCTAACTGTTAAGAATAAATACCCTTTAACCAGAATTGACGATCTGTTTGATCAAGTGAGAGGTGCTAAGGTATTCACTAAAATAGATCTGAGGTCTGGATATCACCAGATATGAATCAAGGATGAGGATGTTTTCAAAACATCCTTCCGCACTAGATATGGGCACTATGAGTTTTTGGTACTGCCCTTTGGACTGAAAAATGCACCAGCAACCTTTATGAGGTTGATGAATGGCATCTTCCATCAGTTCCTGGACAACTTTGTACTAATCTTCATTGATGACATATTAATATACTCAAAAAGTGAAGAGGAACATAAGGAACATCTTAGAATAGTTTTGGAAATACTAAGGAAGCATCGGCTCTATGCTAAGTTTAGCAAATTTGCAATTTCTAAATGTGATTTCTTTAAATTAGAAATCCAATACTTGGGGCACATTGTGTCGGCAAAAGGAATAGTTGTTGATCCCGAAAAGATCAAAACCATATTGGAATGGCGAGTACCTCAGAATGTGGTAGACATTAGATCATTTATGGGTTTAGCTGGATATTATAGAAGATTTATTGAAGGGTTCTCTAAAATCGCCTATCCTATCACATCCTTGCAAAAGAAAGGCAAACCTTTCAAATGGAGGAATGAATGTCAGATTAGCTTTGGAAAGCTAAAACAACTCCTAACCACAGCACCGGTATTGAAGGTAGCTGACCCCAATAAAGACTATCTGGTGTGTATTGATGCCAGCAAGGAACGAGTTGGTGCAGTATTGACACAAGAAGGCCAAGTGATAGCCTATGAGTCCAAAAAGTTGAGAGAACATGAAAAAAAGTACTCTAGTTGTGACTTGGAACTCACAGCAGTAGTGCATGCTCTCCGAGTATGGAGACATTATCTGCTGGGCAAAAGATTTGTACTTAAAATAGACCATAGCAATTAAACTAACTATTTTAAGAAAGCAGATTTAAAATCTCGGCAAGCCAGGTGGAATGCCTTTTTGAGTGAATTTGACATGGATATACAACATGTTAAAGGAAAAGAAAACCGAGTTGCAGATGCTTTGGGCATGAAATTGCATGGGATATATGCAATGTACTATAGCCCAGCTGTAAGCCAATTGTCAGAGCAATTAAGGGAAGAAGCACGGAAGGATCCAGAATAAAAATTCTTGTGGCAGCAGATGGAAAAGGATAAGGAGCAAGGCAAGCCATCAGAGTATGGAAGTAACGAAGAACAGATGTTAATTTTTCGCGGAAGAATCTATGTTCCTAATCGCACAAGTCTTAAGGAGTTAATCCTGGACGAATGCCATCGCAGCAACTACGCTGGCCATCCAGGCTATCAAAAGATGCTTACGGCAATAAGAAAGATATATTATTGGCCAGGTATGCGTAGGGACATTGCAGAATATCTGAGCAAATGTTTAGAATGTCAGTGGATTAAAGTGGAGCACTAGCACCCTACAGGGCTACTGCAGCCCATACCCATTCCTGAATGGAAATGGGAAGTGATCTCTTTAGATTTCATCATGGGATTACCTCGAACAAGGAAAAAGAATGATTTAATTATGGTAGTGGTGGACAGATTAAGTAAATCTGCCCATTTCATACCTGTACAATCTACCTATAAAACAGTGCAGATTGCAGACATACTCATGAAGGAAATCTTTCGGTTACATGGTATACCTAAGACCGTGATTTCAGACAGGGATGTTAAGTTTACCTCCGCATTTTGGAAGACCTTGTTTTCAGGTCTAGAAACACAGATACACTTTAGTACTGCCTATCACCCCCAAATTGATGAGCAGACAGAGCAGGTAAACCAAGTTTTGGAGGACATGTTGCGCATGTATGTAATGCGGCAGCCAGGCAAGTGGGAAGATTACCTACACCTGGTGGAGTTTGCATACAACAACGGATATCAGGAATCATTGAAAATGAGTCCCTTTGAAGCGTTGTATGGCCGACAGTGCCATACACCGATAAACTGGAGCAGCCCCGAGACAAAATTAATGTTGGGACCAAAAATGTTGGCTGAACTGGAAGCGGAAGGAAAAAGAATAAGGCAAAATTTGAAGGCGGCGCAAGACCGACAAAAGGTCTTTGCAGACAAGAAAAGATCCTACCGTGAGTTCAGGGTAGGAGACCACGTATATGTAAGAATTAAGCCTAAAATAAGTACTTTAAGGTGGACTTCTTGCGCCAAACTAGCTCCCTGTTATTGTGGACCCTTCCAAATTTTAGAAAGGGTGGGACCAGTAGCTTATAGGCTGGCTTTGCCTAGTCATATTAAAGTACACAATGTGTTCCATGTATCTTTATTAAAGCAATATGTGCATGATGAAAAACATGTAATTCATTGGCAGAACATTCAGTTAGGGAGGAAGAATAGAAACAAGTCCTAACTGAAGTTTGAATAAATTTAAATCTACTGATTGGTAATCATGTTGTTTCCTTTCAGGTAGAACCGGACGGAGAATTTCTGGTAGAGCCGCTACGCATACTTGATCGTAGGGAAATTGAACTCCGTAAAAGAGTATTTACCTAGGTAAAAGTGCAGTGGAGGCACTTTGGACCTGACGAAGCTACTTGGGAGGATGAAAAGTTTTTGCAAGAAGCCTACCGAGACCTCTTTGCAGAGATGGGCTGAAAACACTGAGGACGGTGTTACTTGCAGGGGGGAAGATGTGACAGCCTCATTAAGAAATTAACTAGCATTAACTAGTTAAAACAATTGGTTTATTTTATTTTCTAAACAAGAAATACTTTATGATTATGTTTTGAGACAAATTACTTTTTTTATTTTATTTTATTTTATTTTATGAATTAATAAGAGAAACCAATGAATGAAAAGAGAATCTCTGAAGTTGTTGGTGATATTTTCTCAGAATTGGTGGTGGTTGGGACAGTTGGAAAACAGTTACCTTCTCCTCAATGGATAAAGTTGGAATCCAGGAGAAGGGGGGGGTTCTGAAAACTGAGGCAAAAAAAAAGGGGAAAGAATTTTCTAGAGCTGGATTGCCAGTTGAAAATATCTTTCTGCAGCCCTTGAACAAGCCAGAATAGCTGTATGTGACTGGAAAGGCTTCTAGAGGTCACAGCAGAGTACATTCCACTGTTATTCCCATGGCACCGACCTAGATTCTGAAGCTAGGGGGCAAGTGAGGATGTGATTGCCTCACTTGGATGGTTGGGAGGACCACAGCTCGAGGAAACAGATTTTTTGTTCCAGATAAGTATGTAGAACCAGGGTTAACGTAGCTACAGTTTAAATATGTATATGTGTGTGTGTGTGTGTGTGTGTGTGTGTGTGTGTGTGTGTGTGTGTGTGTTGCAAAGGCTATATTTCTTCTTTTTAATATATGGCTGGTCAAATTATTTTTATGTATTTGTATTTAAAAAATGAGACAGAAGCAGTTCTGATACGAATTTAACAGTTTTCTCTTAGCAACAGGATGTATATTGTGCTATGGTAGGGTGGGTGTTGAATGTATAGAAAGCATTTCGTGATTTTCTTTCATTTAGTAATGTATTCTGATGAGAAATAAAACAGTAGAAATGAAAGTAACGAAAACAAATATTTTATGCGAGATTTACTTTCAGATTGAGTATGTATATATCTGGAAGATATTATGAGCTTCTACAGTAAATTCAAACATCGTAAATGAAGGAAAAAAACCAAAACTCATTGCTGGAACGAGATTTATAAAATTACTTGATAAACCCCGAGAGTATGAGAGCATTCGGAAGCAATGCAAGGGCCGAAGTTGAGGTGCCGGGTTAGGGCCGAGACCCTACCGAACCCTCGCTTCAGTAGAAAACTATATGGGTAGATGAAATTATACCCGGTCTTTATTCGGTGGACCGGACACCCTAGGTGAAAACCATATAGTAAAAAGATTAAACAGTAGGCCATCTAGACATGTCTACTTATCGGCATGAATGGGAAAATGTTAGCATTCATTCAAATAAAGCCATTACAAGAAATACTTCAACCCTCTCTCTTCAGTAAATTGTTTAAAACAAAGGAAAGATCATGAACATTGAAGTTTTTTCTTGTAAACCGAAAGGAAACCTTACCATAAAAATTTCCTACACCTCCTCAGAAATTTACATTTATCACAGCAGTAGCATTAAGTGTAATTACTCTTCGATTCTCGCTATTAGTAGAGTTGCATGTCAGGGAACAGTCAAGCCTACAACTCTATGAATCGAATAATACTAAATAACATGGTTTAAAGCAACAATACGAGTATCTGAGAGACAAGACTTCAGAAATTCCATTAATAAGTTATCAAGAGACCGAAATAGGTGTTCAGACCCCGATTGTAGAAGTAATGTCCAAAATTAACAAATCCGCTTAAAAATTATTAAGAAAGTAGCCAAGGGATTACAGAGGCTAAGGCCTCAGAACGCTCTAATAAACAAGGAAAGATTTCATAACTCAAAGTTCAATCCCGGTGGACTAAATTCCAAAGAGAATCTAAAGTCCATGACGAAACTTCTATAGAACCTCAATGCGATTAATGGTACCTGTGGCAAGAGGAGCGAAGTTTAGCCGCAAAGGAAGTGAAGAAGAAGGGCTAGAGAGGGGTTTAAAGGAAAACCACTCACCTGCGAGGCACAAGGAAGACAATGAACCAGTTAAAAGGGTGAATAAGTTAACAATGGATTAATATATAACGCAAAGCCCAAAATCCCTATCGGCAGAAACAGAAAACTACCTGGCAGATTGCAACCCTGTAACCTGGTAGGCGACAAAAGGATGGTTAGACGTTGGTGAATAGGAAGTCCTGCGAAGAGCTAAGGTAATCAAAACCATTTCCACCAATTTCAAAGGAGACAATTGCATTGTGAGGAAAATGCCTTACCTGATGTTGCATAGTAGCCAAATGCAAAACCACGGTTTCAGGGTAAATCCATAGTGCATCCTCTGTGTTTCCTCTGGACCTAAGTGATGCACAGAGGGAAAACCATGAGAACTTCAATGTTGTTTCTGCAAAGAAAATCGTAAAAGACATAGAAGTTTATAGAGACATGTGGCATACCTTTTCAACCCAGACCTCGATGACGGAGAAGACGATGAGGAGAAAAATCCTCCTAGCGCGCCATGGGAGAACTTCAGTCGCCAGGCGGGCGAGCTAGCAGAACACTCCAAACTAAACCTGTTTCCCTCGCAATTACCGAAAGACTTGAGGTATGTTTACAGCTGTCATGGTCGATTAATGTTGGGTAAATGAAACACCGTATGTAGACGACGTGTGTGCCTCGACCTGGGAGAACTCCATGCCAAGTGGCCGGATCATCATTAAAAAAAAAAAAAATCAATGTTACAAGGGAACGTTACAACAACAAAGATCTTTCTCTTAGAGAGCATTAAATATAGTGTGTCGGGGAAGTACTACATGAATTAAATCCGACTAAAAATCTTGATATTGGTAATGTATGTAATGATGGCTGAGGAGCATTTAATTTAAAATCGAAATCCGCAGTTAATCCATGTGATAAGACGTTCAATTTAATTTTAACGCCAGATAGATATTAAGTTATGCATATGGAAACAAACAATAAACGCTTAGTTATGTTTATAGTAAGAATTTGTATAGTCTCTTCTAAACTGTGGGGGCAATATTATGTTGGGTGGTAAAAAAAATTTTATGTGTGTAAATGTTTTTCTGTTAATGACAGTGACATTCTCCATACATACTACCCAACACATACATACTATTAACGCACTTGCAAATTTTATACAATATGCACCTCTAAAACAACCAAAATATTAGATATTTACAATGAGTTCTGAGATTCCTTATAAGTAGACAAAATAAAAGAACCATAATATTCTCCATACTACCCAACACATATATACTATTAACACACTTGTAATTATATAGCCGGCAAAATTGACCATAAAGCAATACAACATCTGCCTTAAAATTTTGGTTCCTTGGGATGTGGAAGAAGCTTTTGTTCAAGAAAGTGTCCAAGATACTCCTCATTCTAAGGAAGAGATTTAATTTGTTTGCCTTTGGATTTGATCCATTGTGAAAAATTGAATAAGTCTTTTACAATTGTGATCTTGGGAATGTCTCTTTCCTTAACTAATTAAAAGCCTAACAAAAATATACACATCTTAACCATATTATTGGTTTCTTTACCAAAACTCCAAGTAAAATTAATTTCGTAGTTTTCATCAAGATCCCAAGGATCCCTACCACCCCTTAATTGTTTTTAGAATTTTAAATTATCCACTTATAATAACTTGAATTTGAAATTTAATAAATATGTAATAAACTTATTTAAAATGGTTTTATGATTAAAGTAACAATTAAATTACATACAATTATTTTTTATTATTTTCATTAATTTTAATGAAAATAATTTACATACATATATGAAAATAATATATTGAGAATTTTTCAATTATCAATTTGAAAAGAAATTTTTTTTAAAATTTACTTGTTATAATAAATTTATTTAATTTATTTGAATTTGTATTTATTTAATTTAGAGAAAAATAAAAATAAAAACATAAAATTTATAAATAAATAGTTTATATTAGTTTAAAATTTTAAATGATTTGCTTCTATTTAATTTAAATTGAAATTAAATAAATATTATATAAATTTTAAAATTATTTTTATTTAAAATTATCGACTTATAACAATTTGAATTTGAAATTTACTAAGTATATAATAAACTTATTTTAAATAAGTTTTATGATTAAAGTAGCAATTAAATTACATAAAATTATTTTTTATTATTTTAAAAATAATTTACATATATATGGCTTAATGGTTAAGAGCATGTGTTTCCTCTTAAGAGGTTACAGATTCAAAACAAGAGGAATAGAGTACGTATGCCTTAATAAACTTAACACTCAAATAGGTGAGCAGAGATAGGTTCCTTGTCCCACAAACAAAAAGGTCCCATGCACCAATTTGATGTTTGACTTGATAGTGACCTTAAAATTAGAATATTATTACTATATGAAAAAATATATTGAAAATTTTTAAATTATCAATTTAAAATTTAATTTTGTTTAAAATTTTCTTGTTATAATAAATTTAGAGAAAAATAAAAATAAAAACATAAAATTTATAAATAATTTATATTAGTTTAAACTTTTAAATGGTTTGTTTTAATAAATATTATATAATGTTTTTAAAGTTCAATAGTTGTAGAAAAAATTTTGAGTTTCTGTACTTAAATATATCATTGAAATGAGACACATAGATAGAACTTTGAAGGAAAACTAGAAATTGTGTTAGTTTTGGTTAAATATTAAAATTTTCATGGTTCAAACTTAAATTTTGTTTCAAAATTATGTTGTTGATGTTATGTTATTGTCAGTGAAAATTCTTTTGAGGAGTAGGAAGATTTTGAGTAAGATTATGTTTAGGTAACTTATACTATTGATCCAATATCCAATAGTGGTGATGAGTTTGATTAATGATTATATTGAATAATGATTTTTATTAGGCCAATAATCTAGTATTTTATAACCTGGATTTTAGAGAGTTGAAATATAAAAGCTATTTAGAGCCTTTATGATTATGTAAATATAATGGTCTTAAATCCATTTGAATATATATTCACTTCTAAATAGTATATATATGAAAAAACTTTGCCTATTATTTCTAATAATTAGAATACTCAAAAATATATATTTTTCATTAAAAATATATATTTTTCATTAAAAATAATTATTTTAGATTTCATTAAATCTAGTTATTATTTTATATATTTTTTTAAAATAGTTCATTGAATCTAGTTCTGGTAGTTGGAAACATGGTTTTATTTAAAAATTGATTTCAAAATTTAAAATTATGATTAAGAATTAAAAAACCATTGAAGCACTTAACATCCAAGATAATGATAGGGGATTTATTAATTATCATTCTAATTAAAAGAACTAATTTGTTGGATGTTAGAATTACGACATTTTATTTCTGTTTTTTTCCATATAATTTTTGTATTAAATATTATGAATCAACTATATTGAATGAATTAACCACATCTCAAAAAATTAAAACTTTAGTTATTAATTATAAAAAATTATAAAATTCATCCCCTTAATATCAATTCAAGACACTTGGAAATTAAATAATTCTTACTAAATTAATGAATTCAATTGAATTTCAAATTACCAAAATATTTAATATCAAGTCAAGTCATGACACTTGGAAATTAAATAATTCTCACTAAATTAATAAATTCAATTCAATTTCAAATTACCAAATAGTAAATATATTGGACTTGTCCTATAATTACTTTACTTTTAATTTTAAAATGAATTTAATGTATTTCAAAAATAATTGTACTTTTAAATGTATTATAAATATTATATTTTTGAATTTGAAATGAATTTAATATATTTAAAAATTTTGTATATTTTAAATTTAAATATATAGTAGATAAATATGTAACTAATTACTTATTATTGTTGGCCAAGATATGACTAACAATCTATTTCTCTATTGATCATTATTAATTTAGTATTAACTAATATAACTTATAATGTTTGACTTTAAAAAATAAATATTTATTTTTATTGCAAAAAATATTTTTCAAACATTTGATTGGACCATAAGTTTTAAGGTCTTATTATAGCCTTTGAGCTATGTGAATTGCGTAATATTTTTTGCCATAATTTTTAAATGCAGATGCAATGTTTGTACCATAAATAGTTTATATACCACACAAATATTACTAAAATTGAGGGAAAAAATACAAACTTCTCTTCTCATTAATTTAAACTACATCCAATCATTACATCTTAGTATTGATGATGAATCACAGTGAATTTTTCTAAAAGCGTTGACCCAATATTAATATTGATGATGAATTAAAGTAGGAAGTTCGAAAAACATTTACCCAATAATCTTAATATAATTTTGAAGAAAAAGGTTTTCAAATATCAATATAAATATAAAAATAAAAATAAATTGTTAATGAATTGAAAAAATGAATTTTATTTGAATTTGAAAAATAAATAGATATATACAACAATTGATTATGAGTCAGAGGTATAAAAAAATATCACGTTTCAGAAAGATACTGTAAGTTGATGGAAATAATATTGAATTAATATAATTATATGATTTAATAGTCTTTCTTATATTATAAGTTAAATTAATTATAGAAAATTTAAAAAAATATTTGGAGTAAAGCTCGCTCTATGTGGATCAGTAGCTGATTATTCTAAATAGAACATGGTTTTTCATTTTAAATAGTATGGTTTGTTGGACAGTGCGCAGCAGATTGAATAACACAACAACAGCAAATTAATCATGCACATAAGAAGACACAGAGTTTTTAACGTGGTTCACCCAAACCTCCTGGGCTACGTCCACACAACAGGGCATTGGCAATCTTTATTATTCAAACAGGAGATTACATAATTCACACACACTCTCTCCAAAACAAACGTATGGAGACCTGTTATATAGCAGGAGAATCTAACAGCCTCATAAATCCTCTCAACTCAAATTTAGCATACATTAACTCCCTCCCAACAAACTGGAGTTAATCTAGCAACAAATTCCTAATTTTTGTCACCTACTGAGATTTTTGCCTATTCTATTCAAAACAGAAAATCTCAACAATCTCCACCTTGACAACAATTAGCCTGATGCCCTGTTCTTTATTATTTTATCTTTTCTGCAAGCCAAGAGAAGCCAAACACCAACGCAGCTTCTCCAACAAAACTGGTTTCGTGAACATGTCTGCACAATTCTCCTTTGTATGCACCTTTTCAAGAGAGACTCCCCTTTCAGTGATAACCTATCTTACAAAATGGTACTTAATTGGAATATGCTTTGACTTACTATGATAGCCGGATTCTTAGCCAAATTTATTGCACTTTGACTATCACAAAGTAACCTGATGTTGTCCTGTAACCTACCAAACTCACCAAGCAAACCTTTCAACCAAACCGCCTCTTTGCAAGCATGAGAAGCAGCAATGTATTCTGCTTCAGTAGTGGACAAAGCAACAATGTTCTGTAGCTTTGACATCCAGCTGATAGCTCCAGCTGCAAGAGTAAAGACGTACCCTGAAGTTGACCTTCTCTTATCCAAATCACCTGCAAAATCAGAATCAACATATCCACAAACATATTCACTGCTCCTGTTATAAGTGATACAATAATCACTTGTGCCTCTCAGATATGAAAGCACCCATTTCACTGCTGACCAATGTTCTTTACCCGGATTTGCCATGTACCTGCTGACAACCCCAACTGCATGTGAAATATCTGGTCGAGTACAAACCATCGCATACATCAAACATCCTACTACATTGGCATATGGAATTAGAGACATATAATCCTTTTCTTCATCTGTATTAGGACATAAACCCGAAGAAAGCTTGAAATGGGAAGCGAAAGGGACTGAAACAGGCTTCACATTGTTCATACCAAACCTTAAGAGTATCTTCTCAACATACTTCTGTTGTGATAGCCACAGCTTACCATTGCTCCTGTCTCTGAAAATCTCCATGCCCAAAATCTGTCTTGCTGCTCCTAGATCTTTCATATCAAATGTCCTTGCCATCTGAGTCTTCAACCTGTTGATTTCTTCAATGCTTTTGCTTGCTAAAAGCATATCGTCAACATACAATACTAAGATAATGAACATGCCATTTTTCAATTGCTTAAAATACACACAATGATCATATTCACTTCTTATATATTTCTGACTCAACATGAAAGAATCAAACTTCTTATACCACCGCCGAGGCGACTGCTTCAGGCCATATAATGACTTCTTGAGCCTGCAGACAAATTTCTCATTGCGATGCTGAACAAACCCTTCTGGTTGTTCCATATATATTTCCTCATCTAAGTCTCCATGTAGAAATGCAGTCTTAACATCTAGTTGTTGTAACTCTAAATCAAACAAAGCAACTAAAGCTAACACAATTCGAATTGAAACTATTTTAACAACTGGTGAAAAAATCTCATGAAAGTCTATGCCTGCTTTCTGAGAAAACCCTTTTGCAACCAGTTGCGCTTTGTACCTGTCCTCCGTATCATTCACACCCCGTTTCAGCTTGTAAACCCATTTACACCCCACAGTTTTCCTGTCTTTCGGAAGCTCAACCAGATCCCACGTGCCGTTCTTACTCAAGGCCATCATTTCGTCCTTCATGGTTGCTTTCCACTTGTCACTATTCGAACCTTCTATTGCTTCCTGATAGCACAGAGGTTCATTGTCATTAGCAGTCAAAGCAACTGAAGTAACATAATCATCATACCTTTTCGGAACACGTTTTATCCTTGTAGACCTCCTTAAAGCTATTTCTGGTTGACTACCATCTGTAGGAACTTCTTGCCGATCAGTATCTGAGACCTGTTCATGATCTAAACCGGAACCCTGTTCATGTTCTGAAACCTGTTCATGACTAGTATCTGAACTATGGTCATCATAACTATCATTAGAAGTGCTATCAAACTGAATGTGCTGAAAGTCAGATACATCATCCTGTTTCAATCTTCTATCTACATCTAACTGTACAAGAGAGGATTCATTAAACTTTACATCTCTGTTGATGATGATTTTGCGGGTAGTAGGATCCCACAATCTATATCCCTTTGTTCCAACACCATACCCAACAAAGATATACCTTTTAGACCTTGGATCTAACTTAGTTCGCTGATGTTTAGGCACTAGAGCATATGCATCACAACCAAACACTCTGAGTTTAGAATAATCACAAGGGTGTCCTTTCCATACCTCTTGCGGAATCTTGCAGTCTATCGCCGTCGATGGAGATTGGTTTATCACATAGCAAGCTGTTGCCACCGCTTCTGTCCACAACTCCTTCTGCAAACCAACGTTACTCAACATACTCCTTGCTCTCTCTAGAAGAGTCATGTTCATGCGTTCAACAACTCCATTTTGCTGAGGAGTATAAATCGTGGTCTTATGTCTCTCGATCCCTGCATCCTTGCAATAGCTGTCAAACTCCTTGGAAGTAAACTCGCTACCATTGTCAGTTCTTGACGATTGCCTACCATACGTTTTCTACTAATGTCAAAACTGAAAACCGAAAACATCGACTTTTTTCACTCCAGACCCACAATTTCTCCAGAAAAACTAACAATGAAAATCCACAAAATACAGACGTTTGTTACCATATGATGTCGTAGGGCCGGACCCCAAAACATCCCCCGAATGAATATAACTGGGCAACTACTAGTAGAAAGTCAGTTCATGAAATTTTTCGCTACTTAGTTTTTACAACAGGATAATGCTTACGTAAATCTAACTTTCCGGCACTTTTTTGATTAGGAAGTAATCACTATCAAGCTAAAATTAACCCTAATTTGTTCTTATGGCCTAACCTTTGATGACAGTGGAATAATCATTATACAATTGCATCGTAGCATTGGCAGTGATCCGACCCTGTTCTTCCTTCTAACTGAAACAGATTTCCTACTTTCTTAGCTTTCATTACTAGTAAGATACCTTTATAGATTTTCATAACTCCACCTTGAATTACAATTTTATATCCATTCGTATCCAATGCTCCTAAAGAAATTAGATTTTTTCTTAAGTCTGGAACATGTCTCACATCTGTTAACAATTTAGTTGTGCCATCAAACATTTGCAGTTGTATACTTCCTATCCCAACAATATTAGATGTGACATCATTACCCATGTACACGACTCCATCATTAACTGATCTATACGTCTTAAAACATTCTCTATGAATACACATGTGGTTTGATGCACCGGAATCTAACAACCAATGTTGATCATGATTTGACATATTAACAGACAACACTTCGTCGCTCATACCTGAACCAGATGCCGAACCTGTATCTGTCGCATTTGCCTCCTTTTTCTCTGTCGAAGAGTCTCCTTTCTTCTCTGTTTGCTGTCTCTTCCAGCAGTCTTTCTTCAAGTGCCCCGATTTGCCACAAAACCAGCACTTCACTTTGCTCTTCTTTCCTTTAGACTTAGAACGAGAGTTGCTATGCTTACCCCCGGAGTGTCTCTCTCTCGAGCGACCTCTGCCCATCATTGCCTCTGATGTAGAGGTGTCAGCATTCGACTTCTTCCTCGTCTCCTCAGACAACATGGCTCCAACCACATCGTCAAACTCAAGGACAGCTGCATTACTGAAGCTTATGGAAGTAACAAAGTGATCCCACGATTCAGGCACTGTGCACAATAGAGTTATTGCCTTATCCTCTGAATCAAATTTTACATCTAGACTTTGTAATTGTACCAATAGAGTATTGAAAACATTCAAATGGTCAGTAACCGAGGTACCTTCCTTCATCCGCAAACTGTACAGCTGCCGCTTCAGGAGAATCCGATTTGTCAAGGACTTCGTCATGTAGAGCTTCTCGAGCTTTATCCACAAGCCTGCGGCGGTCTTCTCTGACACAATGTTGAACAGAACGTCATCTGCCAGGCATAACCGAATTGCGCTCAGAGCTCTGTCATCCAACTCAACCCATTCATCCTCCATCATGGAAGAAGGCCTTTTGCTCCTCCCCAACAGTGCTTTCGCCACGCCTTGTTGAACCAGGAGATCATGCATCTTTACCTTCCAGATCTCGAAGTTGTTTTTGCCATTGAACTTCTCAATTTCAAACCGGGCATTTTGAGTTTTCGCCATCTTGTTTCAGCAAAAAACACAGTAATCTCCAGAACCAATTTTCAAATAAAGAATGCCCTTTTAATTAAAAATGCCTTTTAAAAAAAAAAAAGAAATTGCCCTTGCCTTCCTTTAAGTGCCTCTCACTGCCTTTCACTTCATACAAAGCCCTCAAATCGATTTATATAAATCGATGTTAAAAAAAAAACTTCATAAAAACTTTACTCTTTTACCATATGCAAATGGTAATTTAAAATTACAAATTACTTTATAATGGCCACCCTTCTTTTCAATATAAATAAAGTGCCACCCCCTTAAATCGATTTATAAAAAAAACGATGTTAAAAAAACCTTTAACACAAATCGATTGCACTTAATATATATGGCACTTCATAAAAGAAAATCGATTATAAAATGTTTTAAAAAACAAATTCCAAATCGATTTATTCAAATATGAATGGAACCCTAGGGCGGTTTGACCTGCAATATGAATGGACAGTGCGCAGCGGATTGAATAACACAACAACAACAAATTAATCATGCACATAAGAAGACACAGAGTTTTTAACGTGGTTCACTATAATAAGCTATAATAACTATAATAAGCTATAATCACTCCTAATAACTAATAATGATGGTTTCAAGTCTTGATTTAACAAATTATTTATAATATTTAAAAATATTATATAAAAACAAAAAATTCTAGCTTAGAAATAAAAATAGGTAGGCCATCGAAACAATTCTTCTAAATTTATATTAGAATTAATTCAAAAAAAATTTTATAAATTTGATAAATCGACCTTCTCGACCAACGCGACAACGTCGTATAAATCTTAGCACTGCCTCCATAATACCGAGGACAAAAGTCAACCTCTATTATTTTTCAAAATCAATTCTAGAATTACGAAAGGAAAGACCGTTAATAGACTATTTACTATATTTATTTTGGGAAATTATGAATTAGGAATTTACATGGATTTTAATTGGAGATTTATATCTATTTTAAGTTTGCTGAAAATGAAAAAATAAATTGTCTATGTGTTTGAAGATTAAATTAGTGAGGTTGGTATAAAGACACCAGGGCCTGGTTAAACCATTGGAAGATCCACGAGAATGTTGCATTGCAAAATATCAATAACATTTAAAAAATTGTTACTTCTAAGTTTAAAGAAAAAATGTGGTGTGAGAAAGATCTAGCAGCTAAAAGAAAATTAAGATATTATAAGGAGGTCACTAACCCCACCTTAGAAGATCAAAAGTATCTCTCTATTTTAACTAGCTCAAAGAAGAAAATTAATATAGCCAAGATTAGAACAAACTCTCATGAGCTCCATAGTGAAACAGGTCGTTGGACAGTTCCTAAACACCATGGATGGAAAGGATTTGCCATCTCTGTGAGAATATGAACATCGAGGATGGAAATCACTTCCTCTTAGAGTGCCCCGCGTACAACCACATTAGAGCTCAATTTCATAATCTTTGTTGCAATACTGACCTTCTTAGCCTTTTAAGATGTCAAAATTATAGTGAGCTCGGGAGACTTCTCTCCAAGATTTTTGAGCATAGGAATAAAATCTTAAATCAAATTAAATAACTATTTTCTTTATGTCCGATAGACCAAAGATTGGTCTCAATGAACGTTAACCATCATCATCAATTGGAGATGTGGACGTTAACCATCATCATCAATTGGAGATTTTTTTCAACATCTATTTTAAAGTTTGGTGAAAAAAAATAATAATAGCCTTACCTGTTTGAAGATTAAATTAGTATATTATAAATGTTTTTTTTTAAGATGAGTTTAATATATTTGGTTTATTAAATTTATTTAGTTTATGTTGTGATATTTTTCATTTTATGAAATTGTTAATATATTTTTATTATAATTTTATTTAAAATTATATTATCTAATTTTAATGAAAAAAGTCAAAATATAAAATAATTTTAATTAAAATATGTGATTTTAAAATAATTAATATATTTAAATTTTTTGGCATTTTAGAAGTTGGTTTTGAATTAATTTGAATATGTCACTTTTTACTGTTGTCGATTTTATTTTTCTTTGAAAATTTGTTCGGCTTAGACTTGCTGTCCAGCGTAATATGAATGAAAAGTTGTAATGTCGTTGTAATGTCCTATTTTATTCATATTAGTGATCAAATTATATAAAAAAATAAATTATAAAATATAAAATTAAAATTAAAATTAAATTAAATTATTTTAATTCAATTAATAACATGCCATGTATAAAATGTTACACGAACCCTAATCATTAGGGTCTAATTTTCTTTGCATGGTTGAGAAGATGTGTAAATCACAAATGTGTATTAACCTAACTTTTCGGTTTCTGCGGTTAGGGTTTTAACTTGTACGGTTTTGGTTTCTCTTGTGCAAGGCCCGAGGGAGGTTTTCAAGAGTTAATTAATCAATGTGGGTGTATTTTGATATCTTCGTATTTTTTTCAGATTTTTTATTTGATTGCGGTGTGGCTGGAGACGATGAAAAAACGAAATAAGGTTTCGTATATCATTGTTTAACATAATCATCAGTTTTCACTGTAGGCTTCTTTGTACAACTATGGCAGTTGCGCATCCGGAACTTGAATTTTTTATTTTGCTATGTCGCCATTGAATTTGCACGTCAACGAATTGGCAAATGGACCGAAATAATGAGAGAGAAAGAGAGATCTCAACATTGTAATTTTCGCTAAATACTTTCATTTTCGTTGTTGATGTATACATCTGAGAAAATAATGGAAAAATATAATGCCAGCAACCTCCTTCCAAAAGCTGAGGAAGGACACATATTTCTAAATTTATATCACAATTAATTCAAGAAATATAATTATAATTTTCATAAATCGAGACATTTTCGAACAGTGCAACATCATCACATAAATCTTAGCACTACCTCAACCCAATTAGCAGCAGAATCATATCGACTCCAGAGATTCTTGCCTTCCAGGAATTATATTATATGGCTATGAAAGTCGATCGATCAAAAACCGATTTGGAATTTGATATTCCCACCATTTTAATTAAGAAGACTGGGTTCAGGAGCAGCTGTCACATAGTCATTATTCACAATAATATCCTGCACCTTTCTCTGCAAATTCCGATTCTCCTCCATCAGATCCTTCTCAGTATTCGTTATCTCCTTTATGCGGCTGAGCATGCACTGATTCTTTCTCGCCCTCACCCGCCCCATTCCCACTTCCATTTTCTCTTCCAGCTGCTGCAATTGTTCAGTATCCAATCCATCTAGATCTTCTCCCATTGTATGTTTCAACATCAACTGCAGCTGATCGCCCTGAAGCTTCAGCTTCGCTAACTGTAAATCCTGGTTTTTATCATGATTGTTATCGTTGCACTCAACCAGGGCAGGGTATTCTGATTGCGGCGATGATAATTTTTCAGAGTTTGTCATGTAACGCTCCACTATGCTTTTCATATCTGAACTGGCGTAATCGAAGAACTTCCCTGAGCTTGAAAAGATGAGTACTGCTACGTCTGCATCACACAGGATGGAGAGTTCTCTGGCCTTCTTAAGCAGACCTGCTCTTCGTTTGGAGAAGGTGGCTTGCCTGCTCGCTGGATTTTCTATTCTTTTGATCTCTATTTTCCCTCTTCCCATCGCTGCAACACAGCAGTTTGAGGTCTTGTGAATATACTTCCACGGAGATATATACATAGATGATTTTTTAAAGCTGCCATTATTAGGCGTGTGGGATTTTTAGCAAAAGTAGATAATATTAGAATGCCGTTTTTAGGGCACCGGATAATAATAGGCTGTCCGTTGGATGTTCAGTGTGAGTTGGTGAGCTTTTATGCGATCTACTCTAACGGGTCGATAGGAAGAGAAATCTGGTTTAGATTTTGCTGTTTCAGGCAGCGGGTGTAGGTTGTTGGAAATATTGATTGAGGACTTGTGAATATAGAGAGATGATTTTCAAAAGCTACCATAATTAGGCGTGTGAGATATTTAGCAATTAGGCGTGTGAGATATTTAGAAGTAGATAATATTAGAATGCCGATTTTAGGGTACTAGATAATAATAATAGGCTGTCCGTTGGATTTTCAGTGTGAAATGCTTTAAGTCGAGCTATTCTAACGGGTCGATATAAATAGAAAAACCAGTTTATATTGCTGTTTCAGTCTGCGGGTCTAGGTAGTTTGAAAAATTGATAGGACTAAAGTCAAGCTCCATTATTAGTTTTTTTTTAAATGAATTCTAGATTATGAATTATTAAGCTAGATTGATTCTCATTGGAGATTTATTTATTGGGACATCTGTTTTAAAAGTCGGTGAATATATATTTCTATAATTTGTTTACATGTTTGAAAATTAAATTAGTGTAGTGTAAATGTCTTTTTACATTTTTTTTGGTGGTGTATATTTTTTGGCGGTGTATATTTTATGAGTTTAATATATTTGATTTGAATTTGTTTATAAATTTGAAAATATATTTTAAATAATAAAAATGAGTAATTTTATTCAAAATAGTATTACCAAATGAAAAAATATAAATATAAATTAATTCTAATTAAAATAAATTCAGAATAGTATTACTAAATGAGAAAGACAAAAATATAAATTAATTCTAATTAAAATATATGATTTTAAAATAATTTAAATATGTCAAAAAAAATTGATATTTTTAAAGTTGGTTTTGAACTAATTTAATGTTACCATTAAAATATAAATAAATAAAAAAATTTATGTTGTCATGTTTTCTATATATATTAGGATATGTGGACTTCTAACATTCTATTTGGTGCATTCCAGATAACTTGTAACTTAATAAAGTGATTTAGTCAAATTAAATAAAAATAAAATTAAGATTAAGAATAAAACTAAATAAAATAAAATTATAAACTAAAATAAGATTAAAGTAAAATAGTCAATTTACCATAGATAGTTTTTGTACTCTACATTTTGAATATGATATTTAAAAATGTAATATTTGTATTTTGAAAAATAATACAATATTATTTAATATAATAATTTTATTTTTTTAATAAAATTATTTATTTTTGAATGAGTAAAAAAAAATGAGATTAACTAAAATAAAAATAACTTCATGGTATTGACCATGGTATGACAACCCATGGTATTCATGTGGAATATACCATATTTAAACGGGGAATTAAAACAACTTATATCCATTTTAACTCGGAATCTACGAGACAAAAGATTTCATCCCTACCGGCCTTTGATAGCTCTGGATTTAAGATGGATCTAGGTTGCTTGTAATGTAATGAAATGTTGGTTGTAATGTAATGTGTTGTTTATCCCTAAAAATAAAAATCACACTATGTGAAAACATTTTTACTTTTACTTGATCAAAATAAAATAACAGTAATTGGTCACATTTTGTAAGCCTAGATGGTGCTTCAAAAGTGGGTATGTTTTCTATGTTACACATTCCTACACGAGCCTTTAGAAGTGGGTATGTTTTTTGTGTTATACATTTTATTTTAAAATATTGTTAGGAGTGGTAATTAATTCATTTCCCCATTAAGCTAGAGATTTAAAGATAATAGGGCAATTGAAATTATGGATTGTGTGAGTTTCAAGATGATGTTTATATAAATAGTTGTTTTCTTTATGTGAGTGAGTTATAGCTTGGTGAGTCTTTATATTCCAAATTCTTCATCAAGTCTATTTTGTGAGTGAACATGCATAAGCCTAATTTAATAAAGTATTGATTAGTATTTTTTGTTATCAATATTTGGTTAAATATTTGATCAATGCTTCAAATTAAAAATCACTTGGACTATTGTTCCAACCCTATACGTTTGAGACACGAGTACTAGACTTTCCTCAAGCAAAGACTTCACCTAAATTCATGTAAGTTCGAGTAGATTTTAATATATTTGAATAATTTATACATGCAAATTCTTATACATGGAGCATAGACATTTTTTTAACAAAATCTTCTTATAATTTGCTTAGAATGTTCGATATCATCGAATATTTTCCCTCAATATTTTCCGTCCTCCATGGAGGAATTCCTGCAAGATGAGGTTATTCCTTTAACTCAACCTCATGAGTAGTAGACTAATTAAAAATGAAACTTTGGAAATTTATTTTTAGCAATGGCATGTTGTTTTTCACCCTAATCTCTTCAAATTTTAACTGCATTCGCTTCAATATTTGCAGGTATACATTGTGTTTTTTTTTCTTTTAAGTTAGATGAAAATGGTAAAGGAAATATTAAAAGTGATATGAAGGGTCGTTTAAAAATGATATCGTCATAAAAAAATTGTATGATGGGTAATGGGACCTGTCAAATTTAACCCCTGATTGGTTTATTTATATACCAATTTGAAATTTCATAAGTGCATAGTAATTTTTTTATTTTTTTTGTAAAGTGAATTGTATTGCTTTCAAAAAAGTAGAGTTTACATAAAGAGTATGAAAAATATTTCTAGTTTCTCACTAAGGAGAGAATACCAGGAGAAAAATTCCATAGAGAAAACAATGATAACTGAAAAAAGAGATCACAAAGTCAAAAATATAACTAGAGAACTAACCTAAGATTCTCTTTCTAGTAGTATATATAACATAGGAAACACAAAACATCATAATGCTACATCTAAGTTGACGGGTTAAAATACAAGACTGCAACCTAGATGAGTTCCTTTGGGTCTTCAAGAGCTTTTATCGACAAAGGAAGTATACCAAGATGCTACTATTTTTTTCCATTCTACAACCCAAGTCTCTCAGATGTTGATGTAAGTTCTCTAAGGAAATAAGGACATATCTCGATAGTAGTTTTGGTCCACAATCATGTGCCCTAATAAAAATTTCATCTAGCAATAGTGGTCAATATTTTGCATGTTCTGGTTGAAACAATCTGTGTTGTGCCCTGTGTATGGGATTCAATCTACCCCTTCTACCAGGACCTTTATATCTATGAGGGGAGTTCTATGCATGAAAGCTTACCTCTTAAATCGATTAATTACTTCCTAGAGAGGCCCCGACATCGTATCCTGATCAAACACAAAAAAATACTGCAACCAATGATGCATGTGTGTATTTCACCTATGGGCCTGTTCTTAGTAATATGTTGCTCCCCTTCGAACTCACACGCATTCATGAGGCATGGAGGCGAGAAGTGTCGAACTAACATCTTGGAACAAAGGTCGAAAAAGATAACAAACTCTTGAGATTAAGGGAAGCGCCACACAAGGCATGACTTAAACAGATGACTGATTCCGAACGAGGGATTACTAAAGAGGAATCTCAATAGGCCGACATAGTGAAGGGGTGTACAAGGACAATAGAGCTCTTCTCCCACCAAAGCACCATGACATTGTAAAAGGGTGTTGCAGTAATTCCCCAAAGAAAATGCAAACTACATTATTAAGACAATGGGAAAGAAAACCAAACTTAACCAAAAAAGAGTCAATTGAAGGCTATGGTCACAATAGAAAAACTAATATTGATCTCCAAAATTTCCACTGTTAAACATAGGATGGATGGAAAAACATTGGAGACCCCACACACCCAGAACCAAGCTAAGAAACAACACAAATTTCCTCCCTTTATTGTTGCAAATAGTGATGGCCCTGCAATTAAAGAGATATAATATACCAAAACTATGTCTAGAAAATGTATGGATATTACTAACAATATGGTGCTTTTGTGGAGTGTGGAAGGAAAGATAAACCTTGAAACACTGAAAAATTGGCTAATTAGGCACCCTCTCATTGAACATAGTAATAACAGTGAAATTGAAACACCACCATGCCAGAGTTTCACCTCCTTCCACCTTCATTGTCCACACCACAATCTATAGGAAAATTACCATAAAGCCAAATGTGTGAACATTATCCATGGTAATATCCATGAAAGAGGCCTTGATAGCACCTTCCGCTACACAAGTATAAAACTCTCAAAATGCGTGAAACAACCAGCACCTCCTCTCACATGTAATAGAATCAGCCATATAATGTCAAAATTATTGATATGGTCCTATGAACCTTAAATACATTAAAATTTTTGGGAGTTTGTTTCCATGTATATTGGTTTATCAACTACATGAGATGACAACAACCCCCCTTTCTCGAGAGTCACTCCATCCAAAGATAAGTATATAATAAATTTTCTATTGTTTGTTTTTCAAGTTATCTATGATTCACCATGCTTGACATGTGGCTTGAGGAGCCACGACCCAGGGGCATCTATTCCATCAAAGTCACCTGGGGATCACACCCAACCTAGGCTACACCAACCCTAAGCTGACTAGATTTTTTAACAACTCTCCTCCCCCTAACATAGGGCACAACCATCCCCCATGAGGTTTGATCTTGGGTCGTCTTGCTTACGAGGCCCATGTTGGAAATATTTCAATATTTCCAATTGTTAATTTTACCAATTATATCACTTATATTTAGAACAAAAATTAACAATAAGAATAAATGCTTTTATTAATATTCATAAATTAAGTACAATATTTATGTAGGGCTCCAACCCTATATAAAAACACCAACCTTAAATCTCCCACGCTCCAACCTGTATTATGCCAAGCACCGACTTGTACTTCCAAAGGCACCAACCTTGTCAGTTTGAGGCACCAACCTCTAGGGCTCCAACCCTATCTTCCAAGGCACCAACCTTGTCTCTATGAGGCTCCAACCTATAGCTTCAATTCTTCAAGATGAATTTGGTTATACTTCACGACTCCCAATGTCTTCTTCAACGAGCCCTGACAATCTTCAATTTTCCCCTCACTCTCCATGTCACTTCATCAATGGAAACCTTGTTCTTCACATGAATATTTCTCCACTTCTCTTCATGTCACCCAAACACTTGTTTCTTCAAGTTACATAATGATGACATCAACAATGCATCATGGTCTCCAAAGATCTCGAAAGTCACCCAAGGCTTCTCAATAAAGTATCTACAATAACCTGTACAAATCCTGTTCAGGTTAATTCTAGTATGCTGCTTCAAGATGCTTACAATATGCTCTCATTTTTATACAAAAAATCTTCAAAACTCCAAGTGTGGAAACTAGACTTCAAGTCAAACCACCATATGTATTCAAGGAAAAACCCAAGTCTTCACTGTTCAATACCTATTTTGTCCAAAGACTTCACTTCTTCACTTTCCAGTGCTTAGATTATTCAGAAGATTTCTCTTTAATGCTTTTGTTGTGTTCTCTGGTTTGCAGATTCAAAGTATACTTGGTCCAAAACCCCCACCGATCAAGTCACCACTATGCCACAAATCCGAGTCGTATAGGCTGCTAATCTGAATGGTGTGCGAGCCACAAATATGCATTGTAACTCACAGGTAACAGTTCATGGTTTCATTACACACCTGTCTATCAGTCTGCAGTGCAATAATCCAACAAAAATGAGCCACTGTATTTTTCACAAGTTACCCAGTCAAATTTCTCCTTGATGTCTTTCTCCTGGGCCTTCTTCATTTCACGAGTTGTGAACCTGTTGCTGCATTATCTTCACAATTTTCTTCAACGAATTGAGTGTTATCTTCTAAATTTTTGTTCAACGAATTGATGGTTTAAAATTTAATTATTTCAACTCGCATTTATAATAGATTTTCATAATAAACATATAATAGACATGTTTATTGGGAGGGAAGCCGACATACATTCTATTCAATCTGTGGTTTTCATTTTAGAGAGGAGCTGACATTTTTGGGAGAGCTGATCACGTGGTAATGTGAGTAATACGTTTGGTTTATACAATGTTCATTGTGTTAAGCCCAACATTAAAAAAAAACACTTTTGGATATGTAATATCGTTTGGTCATTAAATGCGTTCTTATTATGTGGTGTCTTGACCTTCAATTGTATATTGATTATATATTTGGGGTATTTTTATCATAACACATATTTTATTTTATTTTATTTTTAATAATGTATGATTAGAGTTTAGGGATTTATGGAAAGGTTTAAGATAACATTTTTATAAATATCTTTTGGGATTTAGGAAATATGTTTAATATTTTATGAATTTTGAGATTGTTATCAAGAATAAGGTTAGGGTTTTTAGAACAAGAGTAAGGGTTATAGTTTTCCAAAGTTAGGGTTTTCACTTGCACATCTAGGATTTCATTCAACTTACAATTTGGCGACTCCGCTCGGGATTGTGGATTGCTAGACCCCTGCTGGGCTAGTAGGGATCACCTCTGTCCGCAGAGGGGATTTACCTCCTCAAAAATTTTGCGACTCCACTGGGGATCGTCTAGTTTTCACCGTCTCGTTTGGGTTGTCTCATTTTGATTGTTTTATGATTTTCCTTGCTTGGTTAGCCTTCTGGGTTGGGTTCTTTTGTTGTTTTTTGCTTCTTGGTTTGCTTAGTTTACATTGATCTGCTTCTGGAGTAGTTATTTTTTAATTTTGGCTGAGAAACTCTACTGGCGCGCTTTTTAGCCCTACAGTCGCGCCAATTGGCGCATGTTGCTTTTGTATTTCCCGCGCCAATTGCTTTCTGGCGCCAGTTGCAGCCTTACAGTCGCGCCACTCCTGTAGGGTATTTGAGTTTGCTCAGTTTTGAGCTCTCTAGGTCTGGTCAGTGTTTTTCTTCTTGATTTTTCGACTACCTGAGTCTGTTGGAGTCCTGTTTGACTGGGAATTTGCCTTCGTCCTTTGGTTGTTTGCTTTTCTCTATCGATTTCATGTTTTGAGCCCTAGGGCATCTAGTGGCCTTGTGTATCGAGCCCTCCTTGGGAGTTTTGGTGTTTCGTCTATCCAGTCAACTCTTTGATTGCTCCTCTGCATTCTCTTAGTGGTTGTTCACCGTTTTGTGGCGATTTTTGGGTGATTACTCGTTTTTTCATTCAAATTCGTTCGGTCTTGCTTTGGACCCAGATCACACGGTCCATTGGAGCCTTTGAGTCTTTTTCTTGTTTTTGAGAGACTTTGGTCGATTTGAGATCTGATTGTGGTGTCATTGAGTGAAATTTGTTCGTTTTGCTCTCTCAATATCGTTTCTCAAGTTGTTCCGTTTTTTTTCGGTTTGTTTAGTACATTTAGCTATCAAACACTGAAAATTTTAAAAAAAAAAAATCTCTTTTGCTTTTGGTTGATTAGTGCAAATTGAAATTTTTCGATTTTGCTAGTGATTAGTGATTTGAATGAAAAGTTTTCAATTTCATTAGTTGCATTAGAGATCTCATTTTTTGTCTTCCGATCATTTCGTTTGTGTAAAGACTCTCAACTCTTCTGTAGCTAGTTTTCATTGAATGAAATGTTGGACTGTGGCATGTAGCTTTGCATTTAGGAGTCTTTTAAGACAATACATACGATAGGGCCTGAAAACTGAAACCTAATTGAAGATCAACCATAAAATTTATTCAATTAACCTAAGGCAGCATTGAAATCTAACGAAACACATTTTAGAGGTCTAGGCTAGAGACGTGTTCCGGCGTCTTTAAACTTAGCAGCTGTCGCTCGCCTTTTGGCTTTAGACAGCGCTAGTACGGACTTGTGCTCCCCGTACCGTCACGTATATAAAGGGAGACCCCTCTAGGTTTTCAATCCTTTATCCGTAGGAAGCCGAGTCTGCCGCCCTATACCCGTGATACACCGAACACAGCATTCGGGGAGATTGCCTGCACGTACGGAAAGTCCTTGGTCGATTTCTATTTCATTATTGAAACCAAGGTGTATATTGCAGTTCACGGATATTTGGTACACCCTTTGTGCCTAGTATTTCCTGAGCAGTCATTTGGTCTTTTCTGACTCCCTAAACTTGAAAAGACCGTCAAGCGCTTGTCCTTTCACGCTTGTGTCAAATCTGAAAGAGATAGAGTCATCTTTTATCGTTTCTCGACTCTTAAAACATGAAACGGTAAATTTTCTTACTTTTCAATGTGGTAAAAATTAATCACCCATGATTATACGCCCTGTTAGATATTGCTTGTTGACCGTTTGATCGTGTGTCTTGACTCTTTTTCAGCCCATGTGCAGTTTTTGAGTTTTGTTGGCAAATTTTTCAGAGTTTACCAACCAAGGAATCCCCTCAGAAGGGAATCCTGGTCATTTTCCTCCTTTTGGGAATGTTGGTGCTCCTTACATGGCGACGTTGTCCCTTCCTGGGTTAACTGTTGGGTTGCCTATTTGGTTGTTTTCAACCTCTGTAGTCCCAAATATCTCTGCTACTGTTCAATCAGTTCCTCCACCTGAACAACATCATGTTGATCCCAAGGTGGACCTCTCCCCTTCTTCGCTTGTTTCTGCGTCCTCCTCTTCTACTTCACCTGGTGAAAGTCTGGATTCGAGTAACCAGGTGGCTAAGAAGAAGAAGAAGAAGTCCGATAAGAGAGAGGTTAAGGCTGCAGCTACTGCTTTCGAAAAGCCTCCTCTTGATAAACCTTCCAACCCTCCACGGAAAGTCAAGTTCCCTTGCATGTTGTGCACGGGAGACCATCTTCTTCGAGACTGCCCTGGCATTCCCAAGGTGCTTGAAGAATGGTCTAGCGGTCGTCCACCATTGCCTTTGGCTTCCGGGAGTCAGGTTTGGGGCACGTCTTCAGCTAGTGTTGGTAAAACTCCTAAGAAGCAGGGTAAGATTACCAATCCCTGTAGGTTGTGTGAAGGGCACCATGCCATTCACCTTTGTCCTTATATGGATGAAGCCAAGCGAGTGTTGGACAACTCAACTGTTTCTACACCATTCCTCCCGGCTGGTTACAAACAGCTTTCTTTGAGTCCTCCGCTATTTGATCCTCTGATTGGTCAAGAATCATCCTTGGTCAATTCCGCTCACTCGGAAATTCGAATTCAGGAATCCGCTCCCGACCAACCATTGGTCGTGGGATCGGTTGAACTGGCCCCGTCTGTGGTGCACCAGGTCTTTTCCGTCGAGAGTGGATCTCATCCCCCTCATGTTCTTCTGGTTTCTTCAGATTCCTCAGACTTGGAGAAAGATTCTCCTGTCCCCATACCTCAAGAAGTTGCTCCTCCACTTCCCGTGATGGAGATCCTGGAGGATACCCCTCCCACCTTCGAGATGGAGGTCGTGGAGGATGCTCCTTCTTCTTCCGTAACACCAGGGGAAGACCATCTCGGTTCAATGGTAGCCCCTACAAGTAGTTTGGTTGCTTCCTTCGATTGGAGTCGATTTGCAGGATACCGCCTTCCGTCTTATGTGCCTTTTGAGATCACAGTACAGGCTTTTGGTCTGGTCGTACCTAGCACCATTATAGACGAAGGCGCGTCTGTTAGTATTCTATCCTCAACTACTTGGCAAGCTTTCGGTTCGTCGCCGCTTGCGCCTGTTACGCAGAATCTGTTGGCGTTTAACAGAAGAACGAGTCAACCGTTAGGGATCCTCCCAAGGTTACCTGTTACTTTGGGAGGTAAAACCGTCCATATGGACGTGATGGTTGTTCCAGACCCCTTGGATTTAAATCTGCTTTTGGGGCGCGATTACACCTATGCCATGGGAGCTCTTGTCTCCTCCCTTTTTCGTGTGGTCTGTTTTCCGCATGAAGGACGGATCGTGACCATTGATCAGCTTTCGTTCTTTGGTCCTGATGTGGCAACTGGTCCACCATCATTCCTTCCTGGTTTTTATCCACCCGTTGTATCTGCCCCACCGCAGGTCAACTATGTGGCCACCTACCCCATGCCTATGCTCAGTGATGATGTCGTCGTGCATCAGGTGCTGGGGGCGTTGGGTTCTGACTTCCAAGATGTTTTCTTTCCATCAGGAGTGGAAATTTTGGAAGCGATGACTTATTATTCATCATAACAAGGTGGTCGGAGCACAGTTCATTTTCTTGTGTCAAGCTCCTTAAAAAATGAAACAAGCCAGTTGGAGCACAGTTCATTTTCTTGTGTCAAGCTCCTTAAAAAATGAAACAAGGTTGTCGGAGCAAAGTTCCTTGTCTTGTGTCAAGCTCCTTAAAAAATGAAACAAGGTTGTCGGAGCAGAGTTCCTTGTCTTGTGTCAAGCTCCTTAAACCATGAAACAAGGGTGTCCGAGGATAGTTCTTTTAATGTGTCAACCTCGTTAAAACAATGAAACACGTTCCCGTTCAATTCGAGTCTTTGATAAGTTCTTGTAAAATCCCAGTCGAGTCTTTCTCGTGATCTCGTAACTTGAACCTTCACTCCATTTGCCTTTCATATGGACTGAAGCTTGGGGGGCATGTACCTCGAATTGAGTCACCATGCTGGGGGCATGCTTACTTTTTTCAAGCATAGTTTGTTTCCGTTTCAAGCTTGTGTAAAAATGAAACCGGTTTCAAGCATAGTTTATCTTTGTTTCAAGCTTGTGTAAAAATGAAACCAACTTCAAGCAGAGTTTCCTGATTTCAAGCTTGTGTAAAAATGAAACCATTCCCATTTTACCCCTTGTGATTGCCATTTTACCAGCCTGTTTTTCCAGATGAGCCTTGGTTTTCTCACTCCATCGTCACTATATGCTTGGCCGATCATATGCCTTCACTTGGTTGTTTTACCCGTTCCTGAGGAACCGCTGCGATGAGTGGTCTTGTTAGCTAGCCTCTCAACCTTTACTTGTTTTGAGCAGTTCCACCATTACCGGAACCAGTTGCTACCCTTAATACCACTCGTTCCTCCAGGAGGAGTCAACTTTCAGCTCTTTTCTGACTCTCTAAACATGAAAAGATTGCCGAGTCCCTGTCATTTTGATCTCGTTAAAGTGGCTGCGAATCGACATCTACCCAGTATACGTTTACCCCTTTTTCGGGCTGGGATAGATTGATTACGAAAAAGGAATACCCTAGCCTATTGCGACTAGGAGGTTTTCTCGGATATTGTTTTCTACCTTTTCGGATCCGAGGAACTATTTACAAAAAGGGACTGTTGGAGTTTACTTTTCCGCTGTCTTTTCAAACTCTCTAAACATGAAAAGACGCTGATTTCTTCCTTTGTCAGACTCGTTAAACTTGATGACATCGGATTCAGTCGTAGTGACGGTATTCGAGTTCCTCCTTCCTAGGGCTCGTTAAATGTACTAGGATGGATTCGCCCGAAGGGCGGACTTATATGACAAGCATATGGTATCCTCTTCAAGCTTGTGTAAAAATAAAGAGGTACTCGCCGAAATGGTGGGGGAAAAATGGAACCGTAATCATTGTCGTGTCAGCAGTATGTCGCTCTTGAACATGGAACTAGTCTGCATTCGTGTCGGGTTGGGGATATCTCATCTCGTTTTTCACTTGCCTCCGTGGGTTTGGGTGATCCCTTTTGACCTCTCATCTGCTCTTTGCATTGTCACTATGACCTCCGATCTTTTGATGTCAAATACTGCCAAATCCATTGTCGTGCCGTCAATATGTTCAAGAGAAGTTGACCTCTGCAGATTTCAACCTTCCTCTGATTCTCATCTGATCCTGATTCAAAAAAAAATCATGTTCCTCTGTCTCGTGTCGATGAAGTGGGAAACATTATGGCCCACCTTTGATCAAGGTCACTTCCTGTTGACTTCAGCTCATTATCCAGGAAGTTGATCTAGAGACTCCTTTATGGTACCTTGGAGCCTGCATGCCTTAATGGCAGGTTCGTCGCATTCGACGTGGGGTTTTCATCATTGGCCTCCGATCGAGTGATTCTACGGGTGTTCGACGCCAGCTCATTGATTCACACGCCATAGATTGTACCTATAGTACCTTGAGGGCCATTGTCATTATTGGTGGTTCCTCTCGCGTCTGTTAACAGCTCTCATTATTGGCTGGTAATCAGACGATGTTCTTGCATGTTCGACTTCAGCTCACATATTCGCATGCTTGAACTTGTACTTTGTTTGGGTCGAGATGAAGCGCAAGACCCTGGATCGTGTCTGTTGTAATCCAGGTTGCGATTGTGGATTATTATCATTATGTACATGACTCACTGATTGGATGGCTACGACCATAGCTGAGTCTATTTATTTGATCCTTGCTGGATGGCTGCGCCCATACCCCGAATCCGGATTATAGTGTCCTCTGTTTTGGATGGCTGCATCCATACCACATATACATCATGTACTTGAGATATCAGTTGTATTTCTCCGCGCAGGTTTTCCGACGGCAGAGCTTCAGTTGAACATGTTCTCGTAAAGCATTTCACCCCTCTCTCTCTCGGGCCTCATACTTTAGGGGGCATCTGTTACACAGTAATTTGTCACCGTCCCTACCATTCCCCGTCCCGCACAATGGAGGACCCATTATGTGACCTGTGAGTAGTGTCATGACTTGCAAATACCACCATTGCATCCCTTTCCATGAGGACAACATTTCTCCTGTGGATCATTTCCTGAGCAGACCCCTAAAAACACATGTTTTTGCCTTGGCGCTGGTATCCCGTTATGTACTCGCGCCAATGGGGGAAAATTAACACTGATCCCACGCCAATTGGCGCTCTGTCCTAGTTAAGCACCCGCACCACTCTGATTTTGGAAAGTTTTTAAAAAAAGAGGCGAAGTTTCGATTACAACAACTTCGTGGATGAGTCATCAGGAGTGGTTTCGACTGAATAACCACGAACTTCCTCCTTTGGCCTCTTGTTTCCACCATATGGGGAACCTCCCAAAGGATAAGGCCTCCCTTCCACTATTGTAGGGATCCCAACCTCCTCTGCTCCTCTATAAATATAGCTTTCATCCATTGATGAAGGGGTTGAAAGGGCTGAATGGTTGAATAGCTAGTCTTGAAGTGCCTAAGCTTTGAATCTCCAAATTCCCAAGAGCCTTTGTGCTGTAAGAGCCCTCTTTCTTCCCTTAAGGCCGACTCAAGTAAGGAGACTATCGTCGAGAGACTCAAGAGAGGTTTTCCCCTTTCCCTGGCGAGCTTTGCGAGACGTGAACGACTGGGGACCCTTCCGAAGGAGATCACGGCGTCATAACATTGGTTGTACTCTCTTTCGATTGTTATTTAATGAATGATTATGGTTATGGTTCCACTCTGTTTTCACTTATGTTAATATGAGTTATATCCTTTCTGACTGATATCTAGTTGCGTATTCTGGATTTTATGCTTGTATTCGTGTTGTTTCTTGCATGTGCAGGTGTCCGTCCGCGGAGATCGTGGAGGGATTGTGGTCTGCCGAGGCTGAGGAACGGGAATGCTCTCTTCTACGGATCATAGCATTGGACTCCAGGTAGGCCACCATCTTTGGTCTTTTATCCGTAACTAGGAACTTGCGCTATAACATTTTGTGATTGTTGCTAGACCCCTGCTGGGCTAGTAGGGATCGCCTCTGTCCGCAGAGGGGATTTACCTCCTCAACAAGATGACAATGACCAAAATGAAGTAGAAAATGTTGCGGAAGAAGCAATCAATGATGTTCTAGATGATGTTGAACATGTATTAGTTGATATTGTTGACGATCTTTAAGTTATGCTTGCAAACAAAGCTCATTTTTGAGATCTAGTAATCATTTTTACTTGTAATGTTTAGTATTTGATATTTTATGAGAAGAATCCTTATTTTTTGCAAAAAACATATGATTGCTATTATTTTTTGACATAAAATTCAATAAAAATGCTATTTTCTTAAGTTTTTTTGTTAATATTTTCCCAAAAATTAGTTTATTTAACATGTTTTTTTTAACAAAAAGTCTCTAAAAGTGTATTTTTTGCATTCTATTTGTATTGAAAATTTGTATTTTTTTTTTATATTGTTCAAAATATTGGTTTTTGACCGATAATTATTTGATGTGCATTGAAAAATTAATTAGCAATACATAAACTTGTAGAAAATATAAACTTTATAATATTGACCCTTTTTTCATTTTTTATCTATGTGAAAAAGTGAAGATATCATTACAAATTTTTATTTAAAAAAATATATATATATTTTTTCTTTTTAAAACACAAGTACATAAATGCACTTAAAAATAAACATCTCACGGAAGAAGAAGACATTAGAAAATGTATAGTGTCAAAATCATTCCTCTAAAAAAACGTTGGTGATGATACACCACCACTATTCAAAATCGACATAAAAAGAATCATAGAAAAAAAAAAAAGAAAAAAAAATTAAAGTGCCAAAAACATGCTAAAAAAAAAAATTGATTCTGCATCACCACTTTTCAAAATCAACTATTTTTCTTGCTACGTCAAAAAGTAGGTACCAGTGCAGTTACCTATTTCATTGGTAACAGTGTTATTTTCACAATCTTCATCTTTCATGACTAGTTGCTTCTTCATTTCTTCCATCATCCTTGTTACTTTGTATGCTTAGATTTTAAGCGAGATGATATTTGATTTCATTATGAAGATTTCTTAATTCTCCTTTATTATATTGTTCTCCATTTCTTCTTTTATTCTTGTAGCTTCACATGTTCCGGCCTTGACAAGATTGATTTCTGATTTCAGTTTGAATATTTCTTCATCCTTTTCTTCTAGTTGAGATTTAAGAGAGGATACCTCTTCCTTGTATTGACCAATCTCTGCTTCAAGATTGTTCAAGCTCTTAAGTCTTTTTTCATGGTGGCTTGACAAAGTTTCTTCCCTTTTCTTTTCCTTATCCAATTGATTTGTCATAGATATGACTTCTTCATCATGCTTTCTTTTTTTTTGATGAAATTCCTCTTTAAGTTTGGCGAGTTCCTCATCTCTTTCTTGTACTTGAAGCTTGAAAAATTCAACTTCCTTCCTTCTCTTGTCTTGGTTACCATCTTGCGCTTTCCTCTTAAGTTCCTCATTTCCCTTTTTCAAACTGTTAATCTCTTCCATGGAAGCCATAAGTTTATTCAGGAGATATTCTTCAAATTTTTCTTTGTTCTCTTCATCTTCTAGGTCTTCTTTAGCCTTGTCGCCATCTCTCTTATCTTCGGCTTCCTTGATGGATTTTGGACTTATTTCTTGTTTTCCATCGTATTCTTAATTATAGATCATTTTCAACGCTCCTTTTGAGTGAATATCATGAAGTTTGTCCCAGATGACTTTTGTTGGCGAAGATCTTTCAAAGTTGGCCTTCACAGAATTTGGTAACCCATTCAAAATTTCCTTCATTTCTCTTATATTGTACTCCTTGTATTCTTCGTCCATCATCTCATTAGCAATCACTAATTTCCAAACTTCAATTTGTTGAGTCTTCAATACATTCCTCATTCTTGCCTCCCATATATCAAAATTTCCATTGAACAATGGAGCCTTCGCAAATTGATTGACTTCAATTTCGATGGTTGAGGAAGACACATATTTAGGAGGATTGGAGACTTTCTTCCTTGGCTTTGCCATTTGTTTTCTAATGATCAACCTTCAATTTTTTAGGCTTTGAGTGAAGGTACTGGCTCTGATCCCAATTATTGGACATACTAAAAGGGGAGATGAATCAGTATTTCTTTCCAATTTTTATTTTTACCAATTAGATCACTTATATTTAGATCAAAAATGAACAAATTAAGTACAATATTTGTGTATGGTTCCAACCCTAGATAAAGACACCAATCTTCAATCTCCCAAGCTCCAACCTGTATTATTCCAAGCACCGACTTGGACTTCCCAAGGCTCCAACCTTGTCAATTTGAGGTACCAACCTCTAGGGCTACAACCCTATCTCTGGTACAGGCTCCAACCTCGTCTCTTGAGAACTTATCCAGAAGACTGCTCCTTTTAGTTCAATTCTTCTCTAAGAGATTTTCTTACTTCATAGAGGGTTGATCTTTCTCACCCAAACACTTGTATTATCTGAACTATGTTGCTAAGAGTAGATGTTTGTGGTGTCTAAGTTTAGTCCTCCAAACTGTCTCTGATATTCAAGCTCTGTGGTGGAGACAATCCTTCTCATACCCGAGCCTCGAGTGTATTACAGTGGGTCTGAATGTTGTGGATTCCAAGCTCTCCTCTAAGTATCTACAGGACTGTTCTTCACATTCAAGCCACAGTCAAGTGTAGAATAGAGCACAGGGTCCGAATGGTTGAGCACTGTCCGGAAAAGGGAATTTTTTTAGTGCCTCCAGTGAGAATTATTGTGGTTTAGTGAAATTATTTCTACACAGGTCAAAAATATTTTTCGGTCTAGATTAAAGGTAGGGGAAACATAAGTTGAGAAATTTTGCGTGCCCAGATTTAGGTCACAAATTCTAAATCCTCTACAAGCTTGCAACAGCAACACAAGCTGACTAGCCTTATTGAGTCTCTTCTCTGTGTATACTTATTCCCAATTTTTACTCAAGGGCTTTGAATGAAGCTTGCAACAGCAACACAGGCTGACTGGCCTTGTTGAGTCTCTTCTCTATGTATACTTATTCACCCATACATGAACCCATACACAAACCTACTCAGGTATTTCACGCTCTGGCGACCTTCTTTGCGGCTTCCCTCGCCTTTAACAGTCTGGCATCCCTTCTACCCTTTGGCAAACCTCTGGTGAAATTATGATGAAAATAAACAACACAGATACTACCTCAATAGAATTTTAATAAGCTCAGAGTTTTCAGTACTCAAAATTGTGAAATAAAATCACACTCTTTATTGATCTTGAATTTTCAGATTACAGAGATTTATGATACAGACTCTGTTGTTCTTTCCTGAGATAGAGTGTGATGGCATTTACCAGTGTTTGCTTCTTAATAAATAAGATAGCTTTCTAGAGGCTACCTGGTCGATTCACAGACTCAGTCTTTGAACAAAAAATAAAACACACATATAGACAATCTTATGTATTTTGGCCACTTTAGGTTCTTACCAGTGCTCGCACACTGATACGCAGACTTCTTAGAATAACCTAATGACAGGAATCTGGATTTACTTCGTGATGCAAGAAGATCAAGCTAACAGCCCACAGATGCAGAGCAGGAAGTGAAATAACTCAAACTCTCTAGACTCAAAACACAATGAATCTTCGACTCTCTAACTCTCACACCTGATGCCTCAAATGAGCCTTACTCTCCTTCTTTTATAGGAAATGAGAGGGGACAAACACTTGAGAGTTGGGTCCATAGGTACTTAGTACATTCATCAATCAGTCAGGTAGATGTGGGTCAAATCCCACCAGTTGTCAGAGAAGTGCTCCGAGTCTCCTGATAATATCGAATCTTGGTACTAAAAAAATCATGACAGCACACTGTGGATACTTTTATTCAAAAATCCCATGAGAAAAAGTAGCAAAGGAATATTTACATAGTGGAAGATTTTTACCGGAAAGCCCACAGGAAAACCGGTCACTTTAAGTCTGTGACTAGACATCAAAACAATGTGGAGACTTTTGGATGGAGTCCATGAGAACCATATTATGAGGGATCATCAAGAGCAATGATTCCAGGAAAATGAAATATTTTATACAGTGCCTCATCCCAGGCTTTGGTGTATATTTGTCTGACAATCATTGATTTATTTAAAACAATTTGGAGCTTGATCTTTGTCATGACTAACCATTCATAATGCCTGATCATATATTGATTTAATATTTCATGATCATGAATCCTTCGGAGGTTTCCGACAGTATTACAAGGAGTGTGAAAACATTCAGGAATATTTTTTTCAAAACACCAATTACAGTGCAGCTAGAAATAGGATTCATAATAAGCAGGATCAATGGCGGTTTTATTGACTCCAAAGTCATTCCACCATTATTTTAGCCATTCTCTCTGCCTATTTCTTTGCATGACCCATGTTGGTCCAAAATTTATTTTTGTATGATGGGTTTTATCTTTTCCATCTACATTTAGAATATCCCACCAGAGTTTTTTGTATCCTGCAAAATTATAGATGGTGTTAGGAAAAATAATAGAAGGATCATTTCCTGGCCATAATGAAAAATTATTAGTCCATGCAGGATCTCTAGTTCTGTTTATACAAAAATATTTATGATAAACTCGGTGCCTATCCCCTCCTTCAGTCCAGATCATGGTGATATCGTGGAAATCTTTGCTTCAGGTCTCTTCTGCTAGATTTGTTGTCATCATACTCCTAGAGTAAATCATGTCATGGATCCATTTACTTCCCTTTGGATACACTTTTCTTTCAGGGACTAAGTGTAGGATATCAGTATGTGGCTGTAAATTGGCATCCAGAACTTTTGTATTCCTGAGTTTCCAAGTTGGTCTCCATTGGTCATAGTATGCTCGCCAACTTTTGCTATAGGAATGGATCTGAGGATTTATTTTTGCTGGTTTGGATCCCATTCTATAACAATTACCATGATATGTACAGGTTGTATATATTCTCTACTCAAGAAATCAGGAAGACTATTTTCTGCACCTTTAATATGCTCAACTTCAAATTCAAAATTTGCAAAAAGAGTTTGCCATCGGGCAAACTTAGCCTCACCTGGCTTTTTAATATCCTTTGTCGGGACCTTTTTGAGAGCAGAGGCATCTGTCCTAAGTAGAAAATTTTTATTTACAAGATGGATTTCAAACTTATCTACAGAATTCCAGGCAGCTTTTACCTCTTTCTCAATGGTGTAATAATTTCTTTCAGCTAGACTCCATGTGGCTGATGAAAATTGTAAAATCTGTTCTTTGCCTTCTTTTATTTGCTTGAGGATGCCCCCCCCCATCCTTCATTACTAGCATCAGATTCAACAATTTTAAAAGTATCATCATCAGCAACAAATAATATAGGAAGGGTTTTCACCTTAGACTTGATCTTTCTGACTGCGGTAGTATGAGCTTCAGTCCATGGCATAGGATTTTTCTTCAACCTTTGATTGAGTAAATATATGTCTTTAGAAAAATCTTGATAAAAGCTATTGACATAATTGAGACAACCCAAAAATATTTGTAGCTGATTTTTATCTATAATAATGTCTGGAAATTTATCAGCAAATTCCAGAGCATGCCTTTGCAAAGAGATCTAGCCATCCTTGATAGTGTGGCCAAGGAACTTGATAGAAGTCTGAAATAGTTCTATCTTCTTTTTGCTTAATACTAAGCCATTTATTTTAACCACTTGAAGAAATACATTTACATGTTTGAAATGATCATGCAAATTTTTGGAAAAAACTAAAATATCATCAATATATACAAGCAACCATTCAAAGTATGGTTTGAAGATTGAGTCCATGACCTTCTGGAATTTGGACAGAGCATGCTTTAATCCGAAGGGCATGACATTCCATTCATAGTGACCTGCAGGGACACTGAATGCAGTTTTTAACTTGTCTTCTTCTTTTATTGAAACCTTCCAAAAACCAGATTTCATGTCAAATTTGGAGAAGATCTCGGCACCTGCTTCCTTGCCAACAAATCACCTTTGTGAGGAATAGGATAGGTATTGTCTGCAACAACAGAATTCAGCGGTTTATAATTTATAACTAATTTGGGAATTCCTCTGATTTGTTCTGATCTTTTGTTGACATAAAAACCATAACAGTTCTAGGGACTGTCAGATTCTCTAATCAATTTCCTATCCAACAAATTTTTGATCTCCTTGTTGCACAAATATTTGTACTCTTTATTCATGGGGATTGCCTTAATTTTGCATGGCTTACCCTCATATTCTCATTTATAAGGCAATTCAACAAAATATTGTTTTCTATGCCAGAAAGCATTAGGTTCTTCTACACAACATTCTTTTTCAAATTTTTTTCTGAGATCGGAGATTTTCTACTGAATAACTAGAGAAAGGAGTTGTTAACTCCAACTTTCATAGTTGCCTTCAAATCTTTTAATTCAATCAACTTATTACTGGCCTTTTCAAGTTGTTCCATGACCTGGACCATGGTATAAAATCTAGGAGTAGATATATATGGAAACTTAATCGTTTTTCAATTCCCATTGGACTTTGGCATAGTAATAAAATAACCAACTCTATTGTTAGACAGTCTGGTTGAACCATGTGGTTCCACAGCTGCTAAAACCACATTGCCTAGAATGCAATCAATAGGAATTTCTGCAGCTGCAAATTTCAATTTAATGCAATGTTCATCAAAGCAAATAGTAGCCTGAGTAACTTCATAATGTAAGTCTTTATTTCCCAACCCAACAACTTTTCCGAATGATCTTACCCAATATTTGGCTGGAATAATATTGCTATGTAATACATTCACATCTGCACCAGAATCAATCAACGTTTTAAGGGAAAACATATCACCTTCAATACAAATGTCAAGCATAACATGATGCTACTGGTACTGGATGGTTAGAATTCTCATATCTCTAAAACCAGTAACAGGATCTCTTCTTCCCTCAAATATTTCAACATTAGAATTTTTGTATGGTGTAGTGTTTCTGGCTTCTTCTTCAGCTTGAGGTTGTTTGAATTTTTCAAGATGAGAGATTCTATTTTTAAAAGTAGAGATTTCAGTTTTCAGAGTGTGAATTTCCTTACTTACCTCCCCTAAAGTGAGTGTACGAACTTTCTCTTGCAGTTGGTCTCTTTGGAAGGCTTTGGTATTTCTCTCATAGGAGGCTTCAACAAACAGAGGTTTGTTGGAAGAATATTTCTTAGTGTTGTGCACTTGGTTTAGAAAATTTTCAAGAAGCTTATCTTTCATTTCACCCTCATCAAGTGCACGGATCTGGGACAAGATTTTTAGCTCAACATCTCTAGCAATTTGGGCCATCAAAACTTTTTCTTTAGGCTGCTGGATGGGCCTATATTCTTCAAATTCAGAAGAATTATCATCAGAAAAGTCAGATTCAAAAGAATATTTACAATTGCATTTATCTGAATCATAACAAAAACATGTGGCCATTTGAGCATGGAGATCTTCATATGAGAAATCAGAATAATAACTTTCAGAATCAGAGATTGTCTTCGAGCTGTTGTTGTTGTAGTTGTTCTCGCATAACAACATTTGGGCAGTTTTTAGAACGGTGACTCCTCGACCCACATTTGAAGCACACAATGGGAGTCTCAATATTAACAACCCTTTTACCTTTAGCTAAGGCCTGTGATTTCTTACCTCTATTTTTCTTGGATTCTTCACCATTTGGGCATTTATTTGAAGTGTGGCATGTTTTGCCACATAATCAACAGGTCAGCTTATTCCACTTTTCTTGTTTGGGAGTATGCAAGTGGATCTCAGATGGCTGACAATAGTGGGTTATAGGGACATACTTATAATATCCCTTCCTGGATCTATGCTGGATCCTCTTTTTACCTTTATTATACTTGGTTGGGAATTCTCTGAATTTCTTCTTTTCTTTCTTAGCCTGCTTTTTGTCTTTTCTTCTTTTGACAATAGGATCATCAATAGAAAGACCGTATTTATTGCAGATTGATTTACTATCAGGCATTTTTGAAACTTTCTAGAGAGACTTATTAACTTTCATACTTCTACATAAACCAAATAATGTTTTAGTAATTACAACATATATTTATCCCCATATAAAATATTCGAAAGGCAACTGAAAAGCTTCTTGTTGTCTAAGATAATCTACAAACTTTGAAGGCAAAGCAGCAAGATAGACTTGCTTCCACAATAAATTTTTTGAATCTTTTGCTTCATATATGCATTGTACCCAATCCCTGTGGAAGCCTTCAAACTGAGATATCTTATGGAATTTTAGATTCATGAGAATCATCTCATGTTTTTTTTCTATCTCAGTTTCAGATCCACACCAGTGTTCTAGAATCATAGAAGTTAGGGCTCCTATCATATTGTTCTGAGGAGTCCCGTTAGAGTTATGAATGATATCACCAATCTCATCTTTGAACATTTCATTCTCCATTTTTGAAATGAGGGTTGGTGATGATTCTGTTTCCCACCATCGAAGTAAGGTACCAGTAAAACACTGAATTATGGTTTTACAGGCCTCTACTTCATTCTTTCCCCTCATACACATGATTTTGTACTCTGTGAACATCATATCAATTAACTGTCTGGTCTGACCCACACTTAAATTATCTATATTCCATTCTCTATGGACATCTGAATGGAATGTGTGAGTTTCAGGGATTTTCCCTTTACCACTTAAGTCAAGAGTAAGATACCTAGTGAATTAACTCTCTACTAGTTCATAAATGGGAAACAGCTGAGATTCTGAACTCTGGAAAGATTTTTCTTCTGAATCTTTGAATAAAGAGGCTATTGATATCTTTCCAGTATTTTATGAGGTTTATGCCTCTATTTTGGACTGGGTTACTTCCTTTGGAAGCAACTGAGGGAATTTGTTAATAGGCTTGACAGGATGCTATATTTTCACATTCCTTTTATGCAGAAAGGACGCTAGAATAGGCCTATCAACACTTTTTATTTGAACTTCTCAAACTGTAAAGTAAGCTTCTCGATGAGTCCTTGGGTAGAATGAAATTCTTTGTCAACTTTGGATTCTACCAATTCAATTTTTTCTAAGGACTCTCTGACATAACTTATCAAAGAGGAAGTAGAAAACTGAACATGATTTAGAGAATTATTTACATCAGAAATAGAAACATGAAGACCATCAAAATGTTCTTTGACTGAAGCTTCTTTAGCAGTATTCATCTTTAGGCCTTTGATTGCAGTATTTGTCCAATTTATCTGCTCATTGGCCTTTTGGATTCTACCATCAATTCCCAAGGCATAGTCATCTTTAAGGACCAAAGGGATAGCTTTAGCAAAGCATTGTGCTTCTCCTAAAATAATGCCTTTATATGGAGGGAATGTGGTAGTTGTTTCAACTTTACTACCATCTAAAGCAGTCCAAGAGTGTTGGGTTGTGGAAGATGAGGTTGTATCTATCATCATGACAGATTCTGATTCAACATTATTTTTCCAGACATAAAAATATATCCATACATTGTTTGAATCCATATATGTTTTCCAATCTGTGGCCAATCTAATTCTTTCTTCTTTATATGTGCTGAGATCAAAGGATTCATCATCAAGGTGAGTTATTAGATCTCCATTTAGCATAGCTTTCATCCATTGGGTATCTATTTTGTATTTATCACACCCATCCATTATAGAAAATAATTTGTGCATCTTTGGGATTGACAGCTTCTTACAGTCATCAGGAAAATCAATGAATCTACTATTTGGAATTAAACTGTTCAAATGTTCCAAATATCCTATGCCATATCTGGGCATACCTGGCGGTCTCAGATTATTGAATATTTTTGTAAGCCGAAGATCTTCCTTTTCTAAAGAAGGTAGGCTATGCATCATCAACACATGGCCAGACTCATGAGGAAAGGGAATTTCTGAACATTTAGGATTTGGACATGGATTTACTGATGTAGAAGGTGGGGCTTCTCCAGTCCTTGGATGATGATTATAATGTAGAACAAGTTCAGCAAGCTGGCTAAGATTTACATTTGATTTACAGTTTGGACAGATGACTTCTACAGAAGAAAAATTTACTAACTGGGCAAACTCAAATAACTCCATATGCTAACAATGAATAGAAGAACGAGAGGAGCAAGCAGTATCAATTTCTTTAGGGTTCCTATACAAAGGAGAACTTTTGCAGAGCTGACTTATTCTTTTGTGATCAATGGTCGATCTTCTGGGAAAAGAAATTACAGCAGAAGATTGTTTTTCTTGGACATTGGCAGAAGTAATACTCTGCATGCCAGGAGGCTTGGGATTTTGAACAATCCAGTGCTCAAGGAAACTCAGATCTTCCCATCGGATTGTTTGGTGTTCAACCTTTTAATTTTTTGAATCAGTAAGAAAAACCACACTGGATTTGGAATCTTGACTCGAAGTATGTAGGACAGCAGGATATAAGGTGTTGGTATGTCTGAAACACCCTCTTGACGGTTTATTTTGATTGTTATCCTAATCAAGACATATACAGAGAAATTAGGATAACAATCAAAATAAACCGAGCCATTAGACAATGGAGCCACTATCCCTCCTATCAATGAGTCTGTATATTTATTATGGGTAAGATGTCTGACTGTGGCAAGTACAAAAATTTCTAGACCTCTATGGTTCAAAGCATTTATTCCTACCCGAATACATCCCAAATGAAGATACTGAGTTTTTAGCCTTTTGGCTTCTTCCTGAAGAACTTTTGGATCAAGGAGAGCAATGGATTACATACAATCAGAATTTTCTTGAATTTGGCTTATGGTTTCCTTTATGGAAATTCTGGTAGCGGCAATTAGATGAAATGCAGATAAATCAGAATATACATCGGATGCATTTATACTTGGCAACTACCATCTAGGAGATGGTTGAAACTCTAAATATTCAAGCTCGGCTGAGTTTATAATGTGGCTAGAAGATGAAGCAAACATATCCCTGAGAGGATTTTCTTAGAAAAAATTGAATTGGTAGAATCCAAAGTTGACAAAGAATTTCATTCTACCCAAGGACTCGTCGAGAAGCTTACTGTAGAGTTTGAGAAGCTTCAAATAAAAAGTGTTGATAAGCCTATTCCAATGTCCTTTCTGCATAAAAGGAATGTGCAAATACAACATCCTGTCAAGCTTATTAACATATTCCCTCAGTTGCTTCCAAAGGAAGTAACCTAGTCCAAAACAGAGGCAGAAAACTCAGAAAAGACTGAAAAGGTATCAATAGCCTCTTTATTCAAAGATTCAGAAGAAAATCTTCCCAGAGTTCAGAATCTCAGTTGTTTCCCATTTATGAACCACTAGAGAGTTAATTCACCAGGTATCTTGCTCCTGACTTAAGTGGTAAAGGGAAAATCCCTAAAACTCACACATTCCATTCAGATGCCCATAGAGAATGGAATATAGATAATTTAAGTGTGGGTCAGATTATACAGTTAATTGATATGATGTTCACAGAGTACAAACTCATGTGTCTGAGGGGAAAGAATGAAGTAGAGGCCTGTAAAACCATAATTCAATGTTTTACTGGTACCTTACTTAGATGGTGGGAAATAGAATCATCACCAGCCCTCATTGAAAAAATGGAGAATGAAATGTTGAAAGATGAGATTGGTGATATCATTCATAACTCTGATGGGACTCCTCAGAACAATATGATAGGAGCCCTAACTTCTATGATTCTGGAACACTGGTGTGGATCTGAAACTGAGATAGCAAACAAACATGAGATGATTCTCATGAATCTAAAATTCCATAAGATGTCTCAGTTTGAAGACTTCCACAGGGATTGGGTACAACGCATATATGAAGTAAAAGATTCAAAAAAATTATTGTGGAAACAAGTCTATCTTGTTGCTTTGCCTTCAAAGTTTGTAGATTATCTTAGACAGCAAGAAGCTTTTCAGTTGCCTTTCGAATCTTTTACATGGGGAGAAATATATGCTGTAATTACTAAAACATTGGTTGGTTTATGTACAAGTATGAAAGTTAATAAGTCTCTCCAAAAACTTTCAAAAATGCCTGATAGTAAATCAATCTGCAATAAATACGGTATTTCTATTGATAATCCTATTGTCAAAAGAAGAAAAGCCAAAAAGCAAGCTAAGAAAGAAAAGAAGAAATTTAGAGACTTCCCAACCAAGTATAATAAAGGTAAAAATAGGATCCAGCACAGATCCAGGAAGGGATATTATAAGTATGTCCCTAGAACCCACTATTATCAGCTATCTGACATCCACTTGCATACTCCCAAACAAGAAAAGTGGAATAAGCTGACCTGTTGGTTATGTGGAAAAACAGTCCATACTTCAAAGAAATGCCCAGATGGTGAAGAATCCAAGAAAAACAGAGGTAAGAAATCACAGGCCTTAGCTAAAGGCAAAAGAGTTGTTAATATTGAAACTCCCATTGTGTGCTTCAATTGTGGGTCGAGGAGTCACCGTTCTGAAAACTGCCCAAATGTTGTTATGCGAGAACAACTACAACAACAACAGCTCGAAGACACAACCTCTGATTCTGAAAGTTCTTATTCTAATTTCTCAGATGAAGAACTCCATGCTCAAATGGCCACATGTTTTTGTTCTGATTCAGATTAATGCAATTGTAAATATTCTTCTGAATCTGACTTTTCTGATGATAATTCTTCTGAATGGGAAGAATATAGTCCCATCCAGAAGCCTAAAGAAAATTTTTGATGGCCCAAACTGCTGAAGATGCTGAGCTAAAAATCTTGTCCCAGATCCATGCACTTGATGAAGGTGAAATGAAAGATAAGCTTCTTGAAACTTTTTTAAACCAAGTGGACAACACTAAGAAATATTCTTCCAACAAACCTTTGTTTGTTGAAGCCTCCTATGAGAGAAATACCAAAGCCTTCCAAAGAGACCAACTGCAAGAGAAATTTCATACACTCACTTTGGGGGAGGTAAGTAGGGAAATTCACACTCTGAAAACTAAAATCTCTACTTTGAATAATAGAATCTCTCATCTTGAAAAAGGGAAACAACCTCAAGTTGAAGAAGAAGCCAGAAACACTACACCATACAAAAATTCTAATGTTGAAATCTTTGAGGGAAGAAGAGATGCTGCTACTGGTTTTAGAGATATGAGAATTCAAACCATCCAGTACCAGCAACATCATGTTATGCTTGACATCTGTATTGAAGGTCATATGTTTTCCCTTAAAACGTTGATTGATTCTGGTGCAGATGTGAATGTATTACACAGCAAGATTATTCCAGCCAAATATTGGGTAAGATCATTAGACAAGTTGTTGGGTTGGGTTGGGAAATAAAGACTTACATTATGAAGTTCCTCATGCTACTATTTGCTTTGATGAACATTTCATTAAATTGAAAATTGCAATTGCATATATTCCTATTGACTGCATTCTAAGCAATGTGTTTTTAGCAGCTGTGGAACCACATGGTTCAACCAGATTGGTCAAAGTATTTGTGCTCATAAGACCGAGCATATAGGTCCGAGAGTGTTTCGCTAATACACCACTACTAATTGCATATTACAAATTTTTGACTCTGATAGTTTTCTGTTGTGTTCTCTCATTTGCAGATTCAAGGTATACTTGGTCCAAAACCCCCACCGATCAAGTCACCACTGTGCCACAAATCCCAGTCATATAGGCTGCTAATCTGAATGGTGTGCAAACCACAAATATGCACTGTAACTCACATGTAACAGTTCACGGTTTCATTACACACCTGTCCAGCAGTCCGAACTGCAATAATCCAACAAAAACGATCCATTGTATTTGTCACAGGTAACCCAATTAAATTTCTCCTTGAAGTCTTTCTCATCAGCCTTCCTCAGTTCACGATTTGTGAACTTGTTGCTATGTTATCTTCATTATTTTCTTCAATGAATTGAGCATTATCTTCTGAATTTTCGTTCAACGAATTGATGGTTTAAAATTGAAGTATTTCAACTCGCATTTATACTATATTTTCATAAAGAATGACATGTTTATTGGGAGGGAGGCCAACATCCATTCTAGCCAATCTGTGATTTTCATTTTAGAGAGGATCTGACATTTGTGGGAGAGCCGACCACGTGGTAATGTGAGTAATACGTTTGGTTTATACAATGCTCAATGTGTTAACCCTAACATAAAAAAAAAAACATTTTGATGTGTAATATTGTTTGGTCATTAAATGTGCTTTTATTATGTGGTGTCTTGACCTTCAATTTATATTGATTATGTATTTGGGGTATTTTTATCATAACGCATATTTTATTTATTTTATTTTTTAATAATGTATGATTAGAGTTTAGGGATTTATGGAAAGGTTTAGGATAATATTTTTATAAATATATTTTAGGATTTAGGAATTATGTTTTAATATTTTATGAATTGTGAGATTGTTCTAAAGAACAAGGTTAGGTTTTTTAGAACCAAAGGGTTATGGTTTTCCAAATTTAGGGTTTTCACTTGCATTGTCTATGATTTTTTTCAACCTATGCTAGATTAGGAATTTCGAGTTATTAGGGTTAGGTTATTATTAAGGTTTAGGCTTCATCTTCTAAGGTTTGCATGAGTTTAGGGAAACGTCACAAAAAGTAATTTGTACATCACAAGAATATTTTCCATCTACAATAATTCCATATTGACATCAATGACAACTTCGACCAACAAGCCATACTCAACTGGTTGTGCTAGTGAGACTTGAAAAGTATATAATAAACTTATTTTCAGTAAGTTTTATGATTAAAGTTACAATTAAATTAATGTAAATTAATTTATATTATTTTATTTAAATTTAAGAAAAATAATCTACACACATATATACACATACATGAAAATAATATAGAGAATTTTCAAATTATCACTTTAAATTAATTTTAGATTGAAATTTACCTATTATAACAAATTTATTTGATATTGTATTTATGCTAGAAATACTCAGAGAGGGGCGAATCAATATTTCAATTAGTTTTAATTTCTTTCAGAGCATTAAATATCATTACCACAAATCAAATAAGATAATTAGCAACACATCACATCACATGAACAATATACAAGAATTTTTTAGGTGGAAATCCTTTCTAGAGAAAAACCACTGAACACCTTTAATATATGCCTTGAAAATTACATCAACATGAAGCTCCAACCACCAAGATTCTCCAGCAATGACTGGAAGGAGGCTCCAACCCTTTGGTTTATCAAATCCAACTAGAAGGATGCACCAACACCCTATTTTACCAACTCCAATTGGAAGGATGTTTCAACACCTTAGTTTTATCAATTCCAACTTAAAGGATGCTCCAACACCCAAGTTTTATCATCTCCAACTGAAAATATGTTCCAACACCCTACAACATAACACATAGAAAATAATGCCATCAATTTAACTTGACCACTACTTGATCTCCTTTGTTATAAGTCTTGCAATACAAATTCTGGACAACTCATCATTCACATCCCTTTGTCAAAACCCTAATTATCACAATCTCAACAACAATATTATAGACAAAAACATATATGTCGTTAGAAAAACTAACATATACTTTAATACTATAATCATACCATAATTTTTATAGTAGTAGCATAAAATTACATCTTATCACATCAGTGACCACAATAGCACTAATCAACACTTCACTAATTAAGGTCTAATGTGGTTTTATTCTTGTCCTTTAGTAACTTTAACAAATAGTAAATGTAAGAATTTAGTGGAAAACATGAAGTCTCAAGATATTTAAGTAGATAATACTCAATTTTTAGCCACTATACTTAGGTGAAGTATTAAGCTAGTGGTGATTCAATCCAATCCATGGTTCCTTCATAGCTAGGTTTTCTCGATTATACACAAGGGATACAACTCATTTATGGTCATTAATGCTTCAAAAAGACATGCTCAAAAACTCAGATCCATCTCCACACTACATGTAATAAGTTATGAGTTCTAATTTGGATAAAATTTGAATCTTGGTTCCTTAAACTCAACCTTAAAAACTCCCTTTTATAGCTAAGTCTAACTTGAATTTGGTGCTAATTTGAGAAAGGTGTAAGCTCAACCATGCATGTTCTTAGATAGAACCTAATTAGGGGCCTTCTACTATGGCCTCTCAATCTTGGAACACTATATTTCCAAGATTTTTGAGCTGACTAAAGACAAGCCTTAACAACTCAGTGCCATCTTTAAGATAGAGCTCAAATTTTTTCCTCAAAAAAGTCCTTGAATATTCCTAATATATTCTTCCTTTGTGGTCCAAAAGGGGTGTCATAATGGCCCTACCATGCTCTATTGTGGCCTTTTATTATAATGCAATGGATAACTAAATGATCCTTCAAGGCATAAACAAACTACCTCAGACCAGTGAGTTAACAAACTCATGTTCTCCTTAGAAGTGGCCTTAGAAGAGGTCCAAAAAAAGAAAGCTCAGATCTTCCTTATTTATCCCTAGAATAAACCTTAAAACTAGTGAATGAGTGCCTTAGAAGGCTCTGAATTAAACCTTAGGAAGGCCCTTAAACTAGTAAATTTTTCCTTCTAAAGCCTAGAAGACAGGCTGAAATGATTCCTCAGAAACCAGAGCTCCGTCTCAGAAATTTGGCTTCAAAAGGGGGTCAAAATTTAGCCTTGGTAATAGGTTAAAATATGCCACATAAAGCAACATAAAAGGCTGAAGATGTGCTAAAAACGGTTTCCTTAGTCCCAACAAAAAACTTGACCAAAAGAAAATAAAATAAACCCAAAGATACTCATAAAATTTGGCTTACTCCTCTGATATGTGTAACTATTCTATGCTTAGGAAATTAGACAAAAGTTTGTTAGAAGATGAGCATGTAAATCATGTAATTGAAGAGGAACCTTGATCAGGAGTTCATAAATTTTGCTCAAAATTCGAAGTTACAGTATTGGGTTGAGACCAGGATGGTTGCATAGATCTCGTCTTCCTGTTTCCAGTGCCATGAATGGTTCAAAAAACCAATGTTATATGAGGAATATATTATGTTCTGATCGAAATGCCAAATAGGTAAAATTACGACAGTTTGACCAGGGTTGACTGGGATGCACAGTCAGCAAAAAGAGAATATTCCTTCTATTGGACCACTTGTTGGATGACAAGTGTCAAGTTTCTATTTGAAGGTACGGTTTGGAAGAGCCAATTAGAGGGTGTCATGTAGCTAGCCCTGAGGCCGCCACGTGTCCTTCAAATGGCATTGTAAAACATTTTTAGGGTCCGCAGGGCTCGACCCCCAGACCTCCCTCCGGGGACGTGCACACATTATCGACTGCTCTACGCGATGATTCTTAACATGTTATGGTCGCGGGTTTGTTTTATGTTGTATTACATTTATATATGGGGATTGGGAACGGCCGTTGGTCCCAATCCGCCAGCGGTTCCCGACAGTTATGTCACATGGAAAACAACAAATGTTAAAAACCGCATGGTCTATGCGTTAACCCGATAGAACAACCTAGTTTCAACTTGTTCAACCACAGTTTATTGCGTGAGTTCCACTGACCGCCTCCACTAATGGTTTGGGGGTGTGCATGTGGCCACCACCCAAACCGTAGCATTTATTGACGCAGTCAGTTTTGGCGGAAAAGGTTAGGGGCGTGCCATTTTTTGCGGCCTTCCCATTTTTAACTCCAGTTAACTGGAGTTCTCCACTTTTAGTCAATTTTTTCTAGGAGATACTGGGAAAAAGTGTAGGAGGCCCAATTTTCGACCATTCTGAGTGAATGAAGTGTCATTTTTTACTAATTGGAACATTCTGGAGCCATTGGTGCAAAGAAAACAGCCATTAGAGCATTTTAACTACATTTAATAGCAATATTTTAAGCATAATGAAAGATGGACAAGCCATTGGGAGCTGGACCAGCAGATGTAACCCAGGAGGGGTGAACTGCTTCATCATGCATGTTGTGTAAATTTCATGTGGTGACTTATTTATTTGTTTTAAATTATTGTTCAGTGTTATTTATGCTTGTTTTATGCTTCTAATTCACTAAAAATCATCTACAAATCATGGAAAAACTCCTCAAACCTTAAGCTAATGAGTCAATTATGCACATGTTTTTAAAACTAAAAGACACTTAGCACGAAAAAAATAATACAGTCATTTTAGATCAGATTGGTAACAGAGCTAGAGTTTTTTCTCTTATGTTGTTTAATAAAAATAATTGTTTAACTGTTTGCAAGTTTTAGATGCTTACAAGGCTCAAGCTTAAAATAGGAGAAGGTAAACTGGTGGAAGCAGAAGGGTCTCAAAAGGAGCCAAATCAAAGGAGAGCAAGATTGCCACAATCTCCACCACCTAGTTCACCTCTTAAAGAAGAAGAAACTCCATTAAGCATGCCTCATGAGGAAGGAGAAATCCATGAAGAGGTTGACCCTAAGGAGGAAGAAAGAGTGTTCAGGAAATCATTCCTTCACATGACTGAGATGGTTATAATTATTTATCAAGAAATAAATGGGAGACTGGAAGGAGAAGGATCTAAACTTCAAAAGGAAGGACAATGATCTTCAGGAGGTCAACATGATGAAGACAAGTCAAAGAATGGAAATGGAGGAAATGGAGAGCCATCATCTTCACCTCCATCCTGATCATCATCATCTTCTACTTCTTCTTCAGTACATCAGCCACACAAGTCCAACAGCACTAGTAAATCTCCTTTATTAAAACTTGATGTTAAGTTCGAATTGCCATTGTTTAATGGTGAAGTAAATGCAAACAAGCTAGATAATTGGATTCAACAATTGGAGGTCTATTAAATTCAGTTATCTTCTTTGAGAATGGAAGATGCATCTCTTGTTTGGTGGGAAGCCAAGACAAAGGAGGAAATCAAGAAACATGGTAATATTATTCTATCATGGTCAGATTTAATTACTGCTATTAAACAAAAATTTTATCCATTAGCTCATATGTAGAAAGCCATCATGAACTGGCAAAACTTTAGGCAATTAAAGGGACAAAATGTGCAAGAATACACCCAAGAATTTAGGAGAAGAGCTCTTTTATTAGGGGTATATTTGTAGAGCCAAGACACTTTTCTAAAGTACATAGGAGGCTTACATATCTACCTAAAACACACTATTATCTTGTTTAACCCCACCAGTCTAGATGAAGTTTGTGTTCAAGCCACACATCTAGAAGCTAGAGGGAAGAACATTTCTGAAGAGGGTGGAAAGAAACCTTTTAAGGGTAAAGCCAAGGAAAAGACCTCAAAAGGTAAAAACAAAAAGAATGCATCTATTAAGAAAGAGGGAGAAAAAGTGACTTGTAAACATTTTTCAAAAGAAGGCCATGATGAAACTCATTGTTGGAAATTACATCCTAAATTGAGGCCAAAGAAACCCAATAAAAAAGGGTAACAGAAAACTGTTGCTACAACTCAACATGATTTAGGATCTGATTCAAGTGATGAAACTAAAATCACAGTCATGGGATTGAAGAACATGAAGGGAAAATAAATTGAAACTAAACCCAGTACCAATACATCAAGCTATCACATTAACACTCCAAATGAAGAAGAAAGAATTGAATTGTTTCATGTGAGGGTCATATCCAAGCATACCAAGATTGACACACTGTTTGACAGTGGGTCACAAGAAAACTTAATCTCTGAAGATTTGGTCAAGAAACTTAACCTTAAGACCATACCACATCCAAAACCATATCCATTGGGTTGGATTTGTAAGGATGAAAATCTACATGTTTCAAAGAAATGTATATTGAGGTTTGCAATCACTGCAAGCTTTATTGACACATTTGAATTAGATGTGATTCTGCTTGACATAATTGGTATTGTATTAGGGAGTCCTTACTTGTATGAAAGGAAATTGAACTTCTATCGCCATGAGAACAAGTATCATTTATTCAAATATGGCAAGGAGTTAAATGTTAGAGCACATCGCAAGAAGATAAACATTGCTTTGGTAAATGTTGGACAAGTAAAGAGACTGGTAAATTCAAGTAAGAATTTTGTTCTTCTTATGATTAAGCCTAAAGCTGATATTAATCATGAATATTTTGAGGGATGTGATCCTAAGTTGAAATCAGATTTATATGATGTGGTTAATGGGCATCATGAGATGTTTTAGGAGCCAACAAGATTGCCTTCGAAAAGGGAAATTCAACATGAGATTCAGTTGCAGCAAGATTTTCCTCTTCAAAATATCGGTATGTATCTCATGTCGATAATGGAGAATGTTGAAATAAAGAGGCAAACAAAATAGATGTTGGATAAAGGAATCATAAGGCCAAGCACCTCGCCGTGCGTTTCACCCATAGTCTTGATACCAAAGAAAGATGGAACTTGGCACATGTGTGTAGATTTTCGATCTTTGAACAAGATTACGGTAAAAAATCATTACCCACTCCCAAGAATATATTATTTGCTTGATCAGCTGAAAGAAGCAAAGTTTTTCACTAAGTTAGATTTATAAAGTGGATATCATCAAGTAAGAATTGCAGAAAGTGATATATGGAAAACTACATTCAAAACCAAACAAGGACTCTTTGAGTGGCTAGTGATGCCTTTTGGTTTATGCAATGCACCGGAAACTTTTATGCGAGTTATGGATAATGTTTTGCGACCATTCCTTGATGAATTTTTTATTGTGTATTTAGATGACATTTTAATTTTTAGCAAAACAAGAGAAGATCATGTCTTGCATGAGAATAGAGTGTTTGATATTTTGAAGAAAGATAAATTATTTCTTAATATGTCAAAGTGTGAGTTTGGAAAGACTTCTTTGGTCTATTTGGGACATATTGTAGGAGGAGAAGAATTGAGGATTGATCCTTCTAAAGTGGAGGCCATTGTGAATTGGCCCACACCCAAAACAGCTACCGAGGTAAGAAGTTTCTTAGGTACACCTCAATATTGGAGGAAGTTTATCACTAAATTTTCTTCCATCGTAGCTCCTATACATGTCGGGAAAAGTGTGAAGAAATGCTTCCAATGGGGAGGAAAACAATAGCAAGCTTTCGAATCTTTAAAAAACAATATCAGTTCAGCTCCAGTCCTTGCATTACCAAATTTGAGAGAGTCATTCGAGATACAAACCGATGCTAGTGATTATGCCATGGGCATAGTTATTTTACAGCATGGTAAGCCTATCACCTTTCATTCAAAAACTTTTAATGGTGTTGTGACTAGTTATCCTACATATGAGAAAGAACTATATGCATTGGTACAAAGTGTCAAGAAGTGGAAACATTACTTGATGGGTAAAGAGACTATTGTACACACTAATCACCAACCATTACAGTACTTGCAGTCACAAACAAAATTGCAGAAATCAAGATATTTCGGGTGGATGGGATTTCTTCAAAAATTTCACTTGGTTATAAGATACAAGAAAGGTATATTCAATAAGCTGCAGATATGATTTCGAGACCAATCATTAGTGCTTCTAATTTACTAAAATATTATTATGTTGTACATGAGATTTATATAGAACAATATGCACATGACATTGATTTCCAATATGTGTATGCTAGTTTGAGTGAAGGGAAACAAGTTGAAGAAAAATATTATCACATGCATAAAAAAAAATTGTTTCATTCGGGAAAGCTATGTATTCAAGAAGGAGAGAGACTAAGTGTCATGAGAAGCTCATTCTTCTCTTATTGCTAGACACTTTGGGGTAAGAAAAATAGTGGTGCATCTACAAAGGTATTGTTATTGGCCTCGCATGATAGATAGTGTGTCACATTTTATAAGAGGTTGTTCTATGTGTGCAATAAGTAAGCCTAGTAATAAGAAGCTTGGATTGTACACACCACTACCAGTACCATCAAGGCCATTGGAGACTATCTCCAAGGACTTTGTTGGAGGCCTACCTATGTCAAGAAAACAACATGATTATATTTTTGTAGTTGTGGACAAATTTAGTAAAATGTGTATACTTATGCCATGTAAGAAAACTATTAATGCTGAAAAAATTGTTGAAATTTATTTTCAAAATGTTTGGGTTCATTTTGGATTTCCCACTTCTATTGTTAGTGACAGGGATTCCAGGTTGAATGGGAATTTTTGGTCAAATATATGGAGAATGATGGACACAAAATTGAAAAAGAGTACTGTGTTTCATCCACAAAAATATGGACAAACCGAGGTGGTGAACAGAATAGTTGTGCATCTACTGAGAGGATATTGGAGCAAACATCCTAAGTTGTGGGATGAATAACTGCATTAGATTCAGCACACTTATAACCGGGCAAAGCACTCTTCAACACAAACATCACCTTTTGAAGTATGCTTTGGGTGTTTGCCAAAATCGCCATTAGACTTCATCTTTGGGAAGGATGTTGCAATTGATGGCCATAGTGATATTGATAAGGCTTAGAAGTTCATTGAGAAAATCCAGATGATACATCAACAATCTCAAGAACAGCCTGAGAAAATTCAAATAAAATACAAAGAGAGGCATGATAAACACTAGGTTGATCACAAGTTTCAAGAGTGATATGAGGTATGGTTGCACATTTGCAAAGAAAGGATGCAAGGGGAAGGTAAAAAGCTCAAACCCATTTGCTATGGTCCTTTCAAGATCATAAAAAAAAAGTTGGTAATAATGCATTCCAACTTGATTTTCCTTCTTACATGAATTTGTATTCATTTGTTAATGTTGAAAACTTACGCTTGTATGAGCTGCCTTTCATCGATGATCAAGGATGTGTCATTCAGCTACCTTCTATTGAAGATTTATCACCAAAATTTCAGGATGAGCACAAAGAAGATACAATTCTTGACAAGAGGACAAGAGCATCAAAGAGGGAAGTGTTGACTACCTTTGAGTTGGGCTCAAAGGCACTAAACCAAGCAAGGAAAAGTGGACGGAGATTGGAAAGGTGAGGGAGTTGTACCCTCATCTACTGAACAGGTAATCAAGTCTTTTGGGATCCAAAAGCTCTCCAAATGGGAGGAATGATCAAGAGTTCATAAATTTTGCTCAAAATTAAAATTTACAGGATTGGTTTGAAACCAAGATGGTTGAGTATATCTCGTCTTCCTGATTTCGGCACTGTAAACGGTTCGAAAAACTGATGTCATATGAGGAAGATATTGCGTTCTGATCGAAATGCCAAACAGGTAAAATTATGACAGTTTGACCAGGGTTGACTGGGATGCACAGTCAGTAAAAAGAAAATATTCCTTGGAATATTCCTTCTATTGGACCACTTGTTGGATGACAAGTGTCAAGTTTCTATTTAAAGGTACGGTTTGGAAGAGCCAATTAGAGGGTGCCATGTGGCTAGCCCTGAGACCGCCACGTGTCCCTGAAATGGAATTGTAAAATTTTGTGAGGGTCCATAGGGCTTGACCCCCAGACCTCCCTCAGGGCACGCACACACATTACCGACTACTCTACATGATGGTTCTTAACATGCTATGGTCGCGAGTTTGTTTTATGTTGTATTACATTTATATATGGGGGTTGGGAACTGCCGTCGGTCCCAACCCGCTAGTGGTCCCCAAAGGTTATGTCACATGGAAAACAACAAACATTAACAATCACGCGGTCTATCCGTTAACCCGACAACACAACCCAGTTTCAACTCATTCAACCACAGTTTATTGTGTGAGTTCTGCTAACCGCCTCCTCTAACGATTTGTGGGTGTGCATGTGGCCATTGCCCAAACTGTAGCATTTATTGACATAGTTAGTTTCGACCGAAAATGTTAGGGGTGCACAATTTTTGGCAACCTACCCATTTTTAACCCCAGTTAATTGGAGTTCTCCACTTTTAGTGGAGTTTTCCTAGGAGATACTGGGAAAAAGTGTAGGAGGCCCAATTGTCGACCATTCTGAGTGAATGACGCATCATTTTGACTAATTGGAGCATTCTGGAGCCATTGGTGCAGAGAAAACATACATTAGAGCACTGTAACTACATGAAATAACAAAATTTTTAGCATAATGAAAGATGGACAAGCCATTGGGAGCTAGACCAGCAGATGTAGCCCAGGAGGGGTGAAATGCTTCATCATGTTTGCTGTGTAAATTTCATGTGGTGACTTATTTCTCTATTTTACACTATTTTTCAGTGTTATTTATGCTTTTTTAATGCTTCTAATTCACTAAAAATCATCTATAAATCATGTAAAAACTCCTCAAACATTAAACGAACTAATGAGTCAATTATGCACATGTTTTTCAAACTGAAAGACACTTAGCACAACAAAACTAATATAGTCATTTCAGATCAAACCTATACATTTATTTATAGAGGGAGGATGGGGAATATATTAAGGCCAACATGCCCTATAAATGCTCCAACAATAGGGAGTCGACCCGAGGAGTAAGAGGGATAAATTTCGGAATTGAATTCTTTAAAGACGTCAACCTATATCCATCTTTTGAAGTTGATTTCTCCATTGATTGAAGATCAAGGAGAACAGGTTCATATTCCTTCTATTAAAGACTTTTCTCCTGAATACCTTGATGAGCTTCAATAAGACACCATTCTTGACAGAAGAACAAGGACATCAAAAATAGGGAGTGTTGACTACCTTTGTGTGGGACTCAAAGGCAAAAATCCTTCTAAGGCCAAATGGATCGAAATTGGAAAGGTGAGGGAACTCTACCCTCATCTTCTGAACAACTGAAAGTGATCTTTTGGGGTCCAAAAGCTTCCATTGGTGAGTGATTAGGTGCTCAAAAATATGCTCAAAAATAAAATTTGTCGGATCAGTGCGAAACCTTAATGACCATGTAGATCTCATCGTCATGAATCTGGCGCAACTCGTTTCGTTAAATAACGACACTGTATGCTCCCATAAACATGTTTTGTCCACTTTGTCAAACATGAAAATTTTTGAAAAACAAATTACATGGACAACCCAGTCAATAGTCCGTACAGCTGACTGGGCATGCATAGTGGCAGGTTGTCTTGGTCAAAGGGTTTTCTCCATTGAATGGGGTGATCCCAAGTGGCATGTTGTAATTGGTTCGTTGGTGGTAAAATTTTATTGGTTGGGAATGTGGCCAAACACATGTTGTCAGATGGCCAAACACATGCTGCCACGTGGCCAACCACATGCCACCATGTGGCCCAACCAGAGGCCACCATGTGGCAGCATGAGAGGCCACAAAATATTTGGTTAAGTCTGAATGGAGTAGGCAGGGGTTGATCCTGTGACCACAGTGCAACCAACAATGTGCCTTACCATTGCGTTGTGCACCATGGTTCTTAACATGCTATGGTTTCATTATGGTTTTATTACAATATACATGGCGCATTGGGCGGGAGGGGGTCGGGGTCTAGCCCCAACCCTGGTCACTTCTGGAGGCGGGACCACGAGCGAGAGGCTAGCCCTGCGCTCCCGATCATAACCATAACCGTTACATAAAACTTAACCACCAGTGCTTCTGACCACGCCAGAGCCGAGACCACCAATCGAAGCCAGAACCAGGGAGACTAACCACTAGGTGCCAACACCACCACATGTGCCGAGAACCGGAGTTAAGTCTAGTAGCTAGCCTAACCGTCAGCGCATATTTTAAAAATAGTTTATTCAACCATATTATGTATGGTTTGAAATCTGGTTTTTAGGCCTCATTGGGAAAATTAGCGCGGCGAAAATTTCGCCTGATTTTTGGAAAAATCGACGCTCAGTTAGCTAGATTCCGGGAAGATTTGTAGGATGGTGCTAAATTTTGAGGAATTTGTGGAAAAAATAGTGGGAAAACTAGGGGGAGTCATAACTTCTCTAGTTTTTTACCAAGTTTGATGCATAAAGAGGCTACACAAGCACTTTTTGGCATTCTGGAGCTGATGGAACAGTTTTCAGAGTTGTTCGAGCATTGTAAACATGTATGTAATCACACTTTTGAGCATAATAATATAGGGCCAAGCCTTTGGAAGCTGGACCAAGGAATTGTATCCCAGGCATGGTTAACTCCTTCATCATATTGTGTTGTGTGACTGCTTATGGTGATGTTCATTTCTCATAGATGTTGTTGTTCTGTGTTTTATTTATGTTAATTTTCTCATGAAATTCACATAAAAACTCATTTTAAACTTCCAAATAACCTCATAATACTCAAGCACTTTATTTAAATTCTGAATTGGATCTTAGCACAACAAAAATAATATTCCGATTCAGATCAGTAGCAATATCAGCCACATGGTCAAACAATACATGTTGATATATACCCTAAAGAGATATAGGAAGAAAATGGAGGTCATTGCAATCAAACCAAATAATGAAACAAAAGAAATTCCACACAATAGAAGGTTTCCCACTAAAGTGTGGAAGAGGAAAAAAAAGGAGTAGCTTGTGACTTCAACATGGCCTCAAGGGGAGCCTCTCAAGGAAGTAATGAAGAACTTGGGTAATTTCTAAGCAACATTATCTTATGGGTTAGGGGGAGATGAACCCCAAACAATTGTGCCTTGAAAATAGCAGAAAATGATTTTTCTCACAATTTTAACAAATATGCACATAAACAAGTCATATGATCATCGAAGTATGATTCAGAGGCATGTTGATTTGATAATGAATGAGGTCAAGGCCAAAGGAAGGCTCACACTCTAGAAATGAAGAGTATTTTAGAGATCTATTTTGGGTATTCTAGAGTTTTCCACTGCATATGGACTTCTTACTTTGTCTACTAAATATGGACAAAGGCTTTGCTGAGAACTAATTACAAGGTTGGAAAAGTTAGCACAAGTTGGGTTTCAACCCTCCTTTTTTTATGTTTCAATAGCTAATGATGAATTGACACAACAAATAACTAAATGAGATAACATTCTAGGTCACCTACAACCATATGTTGTACCATATTAGAAAAAAAAGGTGTTTTGGTCCATGAATAGTCCATATCAATCACACATGAGGGATGCAGAGGGTAAAAAAAAGTACTCAAGATTTGTTAAATTTAAAAAACATGATGATGCAACAAAGGCTATTGAGAATTTGAATATTATAAAAAAAAAACAATGTTGCATGGATAGCTACAACAACTAATAAACTTCAAAATATTGCCAAGACTCGAATTTTCTCCATTTTTTATCTTAAATATTTAAAAACATGTAATGTGATTAAGTGAAAAATAACTTGATCATTGCAACAAAATTTTTTTAATGAAATTTATCCAAAGAAGCGGTCTCAGAGCTCGAGATGTACATAGTTCACATGAACCCATCGAACACTCAAACCCATGATTCTATGAATCCTGCAACTTGGTATGCATAATTAATTCGTGTTGTGGTTTTGAAAGCAGGTGCATTAAATGACGAATAATTGGAAAAACTGAGTATAATATACACATGTAATACTATTCTCGTTGGATTCACAGTTAAATTGAGAAGAAATAAAATGGTTGCAATAAAATCCATGGAGAGTTACATGGGCGCTTATCTAGATGAAAAAATGAAGCTCCACATAATGTATACTCCCCATTTATGAGGCTTGAAAAGAGGGAAAGGCCTTAGATCAGAGTCCATGGGCTAAATTACAAACATTATAATAGGAGTTCTTAACACCAGAGCATTCAATTCCTCAAATTGTAAGAAGAAACTCATCAATGCCCGGTTCTTTTACAAAGGATACGAGTCTAAAAATGGTCAGATAAATGAGTCGGTCAAGTATAAATTCCCGTGAGACTTAGATGGGAATGAGAATCACACTTTTTCCACAAGGATAGGAAAGCATAATGTTGGGTGCCAACATTCTAGTTATGCTTAGGACAGGGCCACCGATATGGAATCTAGAGCATGAGTGGTGGTGTATAAGGTCTACTAGAGGGAAGGGACACAGTGGTGTTGGATAGAGTGGACATTTTATCTCTATCTCTTGAAGGAGTCTCCCATTACACTCCATTTTATTATGGCATTAGTGGGTGTTAAAATGTGTTTTCATCACTTTTTCATAAATGTTACATAACCTGGTCAGAGATTTGTTACTAATGGTATATGACACCAGAAATGGATTATGATAGAATATGCCAAAATTATTCACAAAATAGATTAACCGAAGCTAATTAAGCCAATTCAGCAAATTCGTTGTTTTAACAGTTACAAAAGTCAGAAATATATGTTGCATCAATTATGATATGCATTACAAGTAAGAAGTGTTTCATAGGTTGCATTAGAATGAATCCTGAGAGGTTACGAACATTAATCAAAGATACCTAATAGGCTAATTAAGCCAATTCAGCAAATTTGTTGTTTTAACAGTTACAAAAGTCAGAAATATATGTTGCATCAATTATGATATGCATTACAAGTAAGAAGTGTTTCATAGGTTGCATTAGAATGAATCCTGAGAGGTTACGAATGTTAATCAAAGACACCTAATATGCCACTTATTAAAATACGTTATGTACATTCTGGCATTACAAGACATTACATAGGAGAATGGCTCACTTAAACAATTTTTGCACGTTAATAAAAGACACCTAATGTGCCACTTATTACAATACGTTGTTGTAATATTGAAGAATTCCAGAATAAGAATGGAGAGAATAAAACTCCCCTCTTTAACACAGAGAAAAATAAAAATTTCACTCACAGAATAGAGTTCAGCACTTTGAAAATTTCTATTTCATTCACACAAAAAAAAACTATTACAAACTTCCTCACACAGAGGGATTCACAAAATTTAGACTGCTCCAAGATGCAGTGCTAAAAACCTTCACTGTCTCACTGTAAAACCGCACTCTGTCTCTATAGAATAATAACACTGCTATGTTTTCTAATTCACGCACTGTTGTGCTGTTTGTAAAACAAAAACAATAAAAATACATGAAACCTACAGGCTCTCGGGCCTTTTCTTTTATATGTGCCGCGCACATTACATAACATTACAAAACTATATAAAACCTTTTAAAAAAAATCTATTTAAAAACTATTGGGGCCCACTACCACAGTTCTTGAACGCGCGATTTAATTCATTGTATAACTGCATTGGGTCTGCGCTTTTAAAACAAAACAAAGCGATCAAAAGAAAATTCTGATTGCGATTGATAACAGACGCGATAACCATATTTTAAATCCACTGCAATAAAGGGATCAGGTCTAGGCTCATAATAAAACATGCGATCAAATAAAAAACTCTGATCGTGATTGGAAAGCGGATGCGATGGGTAATAAAGATTCGTTTCATAAACTGGATCGGGTCCGGATCAAATAACATTGTGCGATCGGGCCTTGTACAAAAAAGGTTTCGATTGTGATCTCTGATTGGGATCGGACCCGCGATGAATTATTAACTGTGATATATAAAAACGGATCGGGTCCGCCATATCAAATGCGATCGGGGCATACAACAAAACAGCTCCGATTGAAAACTTTATGATTGTATTTGATATTGCCGCGTGGTCTGTGGGACCACCCGCGGGCCTCAGCTGATGTGGAGGGTGATTGTTATATAACATGCGATTTATGTGATCGCATCAGGCCGTAACATAAACAAAGGCCGTTGTATTAAAAGAAAACGTTCTGCTTGCGGAACTTCGCCACATCAACAAGACACCGCCTCCTATGGGGACCACGGGGGTTAAAAAAATAAAACGCCTGCATTCAAAATATCTCTATGCCTGTGTTTTAAAACAAAGGTACTCTGTTTTTCCAAAAACAGAGACTGTCCTGAACAAACTAAAAATACTGTCTTTCAGAAAAAAATGGACTGTGCCGATTCAAAAACAAAATCTGAACTGACTGTTCACTATTTTAGAAAGCGGCTGGAGGAGAAAAAATCTGGAAATTTAAAATAGAAAGAGGCTCTGCACAGGACTGTTGAAACACTCCCCCTTACTTTCAACTGCTGGGTTATCATTCATACCCAAGCATTTTCTCAAAAGTTCAAAACTCTTCTGTCCCAATGGCTTGGTCAGAATGTCTGCAAACTGCTCCTGAGTTCTGCAGTGTTCCAAAATAATTTCACCATTGCTTACCAATTCTCTGATGTAATGAAATTTTGTGTCAATGTGTTTCGTTCTCTTATGAAACACAGAATTCTTAGATAATGCAATAGCTGAGCTATTTTCACAAAAAATCATTGTTCCTTTTGTCTGCTCTTGGGACAAACTTCTTAGCATCCTCCTGATCCAAATTGCTTGACACGCTGCTGCTGTAGCTGCCACATATTCTGCCTTTGTTGTAGACAACGCTACAATAGGCTACTTTTTAGAAGCCCATGAAATGGCTCCTGAACCCATGTGAAAAACATAACCGGAAGTGCTCTTCCGATCATCTACACTTCCAGCCCAATCACTATCAGTGTATCCAACTAAATTTGAACATTCTGAAGCAGTATATAAAATGCCATACCTTTTGGTTCCTTTAGCATATCTCAGAATTCTCTTCGCTACCTGCCAATGTGCATCCTTTGGCTTCTCCATGAATCTGGAATTAAACTAACGGCATGCATTATGTCCAGCCTAGTTGCAGTCAAATACATGAGGCTGCCAACTATGCTCTTGTACAAGCTAGGATCAAAATCCTTGATGTTGTTCTCTCTGCTGAGTTTTAATCCCATCACTGTGGGAGTGATCGCTGCTTTTCTCTCCTGCATATTAAATCTTTCCAGCACTTCATTAACATATTTTTCTTGTGAGATAAAAATCCCATTTTCATCTTGTTCTACTTCTATTCCTAAGAAGTATCTCAACAAACCCATGTCAGTCATTTCAAATTCTTCTTTCATGACTGTTTTAAAATTTTCAATAAGGTAATCATCATTACCTGTGAAAATAACATCATCAACATATAAAACTACAAGCAACATTTTACCATCTTTTTCTTTGATGTAGATGGTGGGTTCTCCCTCACACTTTTCAAATCCATTTTCCAGTAGATAGGAGTCTATTCTACTGTACCACGCTCTTGGTGCTTGCTTCATCCCATAAAGAGCTTTCTTCAACTTGCACACTTTGTGCTCTTGGCCTTTCTTTTCATAGCCGAGAGGTTGTTCAATGTAAACCTCTTCCATTAACACTCCATTTAGGAATGCTGACTTCACATCCATTTGGTAAAATTTCCACTTGTTTTGTGCTGCTATGGACAGCACTGCTCTCACGGTTTCCATTCTTGCAACCGGTACGAAAGTTTCCTCATAATCTATCCCATGCTTCTGTTTATAACCTTTGGCAACAAGCCTTTCCTTGTGTCTCTATATTTTTCCTTCAGCATTACTCTTGGTCTTGTAGACCCATTTAACTCTAATGACATCTTTACCTTTTGGGAGTTCAACCAAATCCCAAGTCTTGTTTCTTTCTATGGCATTAATCTCCTCATCCATAGCTTCTATCCATTTCTTATCTTTAATAGCTTCTTCAAAATGAATAGGATCATCAACATGACAATATAAAACAACAAAGAATTGATACCTTCATTTGCTGCCTCTTGTGCATAAATGTCATTCAAATTTATGAACTTCTTACCTCTTTCACTAGGTGTACAAATGCCTGAGGAAGCACTTGAATTTCCTCCTTGTGGTGTACTTGGAGAAGCACTTTCATTTCTCCTCAAGGGTGTGCTCTGCTGCTCTTGTGTTGGTGCTGATGTTTGGGGATGTATTTCAGCCAACTCATCATTATTTTCATCATGAGATAAATAATGTTTAACATTCATTGTTTTCTCTATGCTTCCATCCCAAGCTTCTTCTTCAATGAACTGAACATCTCTGCTCACAATAAAATTCTTGGTGGATGGGTTATATAACCTGTAAGCCTTGGATTCCTCACTGTATCCAATGAAAATACATTTCTCCCCCTTACTGTCCAACTTCTTCCTTAGCTGATCCGGAATGTGTGCATAAGCCACACATCCAAAAACCTTCATGTGTGTGACACTTTTCTTTGTGCCACTCCATGCCTCTTCCGGCACTTTGTTCATCATTGCTTTTGTAGGGCGCCTATTCAGAATGTATGTTTCACAATGTACAGCTTCAGCCCAATAATCATTAGGAAAATTCTTTTCCTTTAGCATACTCCTCACCATGTCCATTATGGTTCTATTCTTCCTTTCGGCTACACCATTTTGCTGCAGAGTATATCTAGTTGTAAACTGCTTATGAATACCATTTTTTCTACAAAAACGTAGAAAATCTTTAGAGATATACTCACCTCCTCTATCAGTCCTTAGGACTTTTATGGGCAGCCCACTTTTCTTCTCAAAAAGTGCTTTAAAATTGCAGAACCTTTCAAACACTTCACTTTTGTTTTTCAAAAATTAAACCCAAGTTTTTCTTTTAAAATCATCTATGAATGTTAACATGTAGTGGCTGCTAGCAAGTGATAGATTTTGCATCAGTCCACACAAATCTGAGTGGACAATCTCTAAGGTTGCCCTTGCCCTTATGCTTTTCCCGGAAGGACAACTTTCTCTGTGTTGTTTCCCCAAGATACAACCTTCAAAAAGGCTGTCCGGCTTCTCTATCAATGGTAAACCTCTTACCATTTCTTTTCTATTCAACAAGTTAAGACCTCCAAAGTTGAGATGTCCAAATCTCAAGTGCCACAACCAATTTTCATCTTCTGGTTCGCTTTGGATAGCCTCTTTTGCCACTGCTGCTATCTTTTCTTCATTCTTCAAATCTGCTCTCATTCTAAGAGGAAACATCATGTTCCTTGTCATCTTTACTTCAGCAATACATTGTTTTCTGGGTGGTTTGTCCATGATGATACAAACATCATCCTCAAAAAATACATTGTACCCCTTTTGAACAAGTTGTCCAATACTTAAGAGGTTACACTTCATTCCTGGAACATAATAAACATATACTACGGATTTCTTTGCACCTTTTCTTGTCAAAACATTTAAATTTCCTTTTCCCATAACAGAAACTTTGCTATCAATTCCTAGTGTGACTTGTGACTTCACACTCTCATCTAGCATAGAAAACATTGCTAAGTTTCCTATCATATGGTTACTGCAACCGGAGTCTAGAAACCATAAATCCTCATTCTTTTCTTCAGCCGTATTACAAGCTAAAAACAAATTATCTTGGTTGATATTTTCTCTAGTGAAGTTTACACTAGTTCTACTTCCCATATCATGTTTCTTCTTTCTACATTCATTAGCATAATGACCATATTTTTTACAATAGTGACATTGGACATTGGATTTATCATACCTCTGTCCTTGAGCATTCTTCTGACCACTTTGCTGGCTGCCGCCTTGGCCTTGATGCTGATTTGGATTGCTGCCCCTTCCTTGAGCATTTTTTGGACTATTCCTTCCACCTCTGTTTTGGCTTCTTCCTCTTCCTCTCTTGTTTCCTCTGCCTTGCCCTCTTCCTCTTCCGAAATACATTTGGGTCTTAAAGGCATGCTCCAGAGATGAGTTTTCACTTCTACCCAATCTCTACTCATGAGTCATCAGTGATGCATGTAGCTCATCCACTGTGAACTTTGTGAGATCCTTAGTCTCCTCTATGGTGGTGACAATCACATCGAATCTTGAGGGTAGACTCCTCGACAGTTTTTCCACAATCCTCTTATCTTCAAGAGTCTCACCATGAGATCTTATTTGTGTGACCATTCCAATCACATGAGTGAAGAATGATTCAATGTTATCTGACTCCATCATACAGAGAGTTTCAAAGTCTCTCCTTAGCAACTGAATTTTTGTTGTCTTCACTTTTTCCATGCCTTGATAGGCTATCTTGAGAGTTTCCCATGCTTCTCTGGATCTCTTGGCTACTGCTATCCTCGGAAACACACTCTCATGCACTGCTTGATACAATAAGAAGAGAGCCTTGGAGTCTTTCTTCCTATTGCTCTTCAGCACCTCCTATTCTGCTTGAGTTAAATCTTAAAACTCTTCTTCATTTGTTGGCTCTTCAAAGCCATACTCAATAAATTCCCATAAGTCTTGGGAGACGAATAAAGCTCTCATAGTTATTTACCAATAGTCATAATTTTTCCCATTAAACATTTGGAGATGGATATTTCCCATACCCATACCAGTGCTGGCTCCAGCCATTCTGCACTTTTAATTATGATTCAAAAACACTTGACTATGTATTTAAAATATCTCACTGTACTACAACAGTAACACTAAATCTATATAGAGATATACCTTGAATCCTTTTGGCTGAGTCTTCACACTGCTGGAGAAGGTTGCTGCAACAAAGAACTCCTTCCTTCAGCTTATTTGATCTTCAAAGAGCCTGGACTAGCTCTGATACCATGTTGTAATATTGAAGAATTCCAGAATAAGAATGGAGAGAATAAAACTCCCCTCTTTAACACAAAGAAAAATAAAATTTCACTCACAGAACAGAGTTCAGCACTTTGAAAATTTCTATTGCATTCACACAAAAAAAAAACTATTACAAACTTCCTCACACAGAGGGATTCACAAAATTTAGACTGCTCCAAGACGCAGTGCTAAAAACCTTCACTGTCTCACTGTAAAACCGCACTCTGTCTCTATAGAATAATAACACTATTTTGTTTTCTAATTCACGCACTGCTGTGCTGTTTGTAAAACAAAAACAATGACAATACATGAAACCTACAGGCTCTCGGGCCTTTTCTTTTATATGTGCTGCGCACATTACATAACATTACAAAACTATATAAAACCTTTTAAAACAAATCTATTTAAAAACTATTGGGGCCCACTACCACAGTGCTTGAACGCGCGATTTAATTCATTGTATAACTGCATCGGGTCAGTGATTTTAAAACAAAACAAAGCGATCAAAAGAAAATTCTGATTGTGATTGATAACGGACGCGATGACCATAATTTGAATCCGCTGCAATAAAGGGATCGAGTCCAGGCTCATAATAAAACATGCGATCAAATAAAAAACTCTGATCGCGATTGGAGAGTGGTTGCGATGGGTAATAATGCTTCGTTTCATAAACTGGATCGGTTCCGGATCAAATAACACTGTGCGATCGGGCCTTGTACAAAAAAGGTTCTAATTGGGATCGGACCCGTGATGAATTATTAACTGTGATATATAAAAATGGATCGGGTCCGCCATATCAAATGCGATCGGGGAATACAACAAAACAGCTCTGATTGAAAACTTTGCGATTGTATTTGATATTGTCGCATGGTCTGTGGGACCACCCGCGAGCCTCGGCTGTTGTGGAGCATGATTGTTATATAACATGTGATTTATGTGATCGCATCGGGCCGTAACATAAACAAAGGCTACTGTATTAAAATAAAACGTTCCGCTTGCGAAACTTCGCCACATCAACAAGACACTGCCTCCTGTAGGGACCACGGGGGTTAAAAAAAATAAAACGCCCGCATTCAAAATATCTCTATGCATGTGTTTTAAAACAAAGGTACTCTGTTTTGCCAAAAATAGATACCGTCCCGAACAAACTAAAAAGACTTTCTTTCAGAAAAAAAATGGACTGTGCCGATTCAAATACAAAATCTGAACTTACTATTCACTGATTTTAGAAAGCGGCTGGAGGAGAAAAAATCTGGAAATTTAAAATAGAAAGCGGCTCTGCACAGGACTGTTGAAAGTAACATTTCAACATACGTTATGCAAATTATGGCATTACAAGACGTTACATAGGAGAATGGCTCACTTAAAAAAAAATTGCACAAGAAAGATAAGACAATTGATTGTCAAAATTTGTGGTTAATTGCTATGGCTATTGCTTTTGGAATGGAATACCTAAATGACAAGGATATTTTGCATTTTGACTTGAAATGTGAAATTTTTTTTGTCATCATGAGATATTCTCAATGCCCTATATGCATGGTTGGAGATATAGGGATTTCAAAAATTCAACACATAAACTTTGTTTTCGGTGGTGTACGAGGAACTCTTTCATGGATGGCTCTAGAGTTTCCAAATTACAACGACATCATGGTTTATTAAACTATTGATATATTTCCATTTAGAATAGTAATGTGGGAACTTATTATTGGCGAGGATTCATATGCTAATATGCACAATGGAGCAATCATTGGAATTATATTGAACAATATATTGCATCGAATTGTATGAAGATGGTGTGACCCCACATGGATATCATTCATGGAGCAGTGCTAGTCATCTGACCATGCTGTCATAGCCTTCTTTCATTATTTCATATTGCATGAAGTTGAAGAACTACAATGAACCAGTGGAAGTTTTTTTTTTTGAAACGTTACATCATTTTCATAATACCATTATTTCCATAGTTTGAACATTGGAGCTGGGACAGTAGAATACCATTATTTCCATAGTTCGAACATTGGAGCTTGGACAGTGGGCTCAAACTTGGCTTGCCAGATTTACCAAACGAAACTAGATAGATATATGAATTTTTTTGGGTATTTGTGTGTATATTTAAATATAGATTTCCGAAAGAGAATGAGTCGAGTGAGTTGGATTTCTTGTGAATAGGCCTATTCTTATTGTCGATAATAGGTTCCACCATAGCGTGAAATTGTGTGGAGAAAGGTATCTTGATTAATGCAATCAGGAATAGAATATTATGTCGAGATTGGATCCTTATATCGTTGGAGAAAGGGTTTGGAATTTATATAAACTTTCTTGGGAAACATTGAAGAACCACTCTACAATATGTTGTTAATTGGCACAAGCATGCACCGTGAAGTGCGATTTGAGATTTCACACAATCGTCTATCAAATACACATCATTTTCTAATGCTAGAAATATTACTGTTACATAATTTTCAAGAATGAGTAATTTAGTGAAGGAAGCTCACAGTTTTATGATACCGGCATGTTGATTGTGTCGAGAGCGGAGCTAACTTCTAGGGCTTTTGAGCACCTATGATTTTGCAGGCGATGATGTGCCATGATCAACGCTTCAATTCCATGGAGACAGAGAAATCATTTTTCTGGATGGCGGTAGAGGACATATTTTTGGTGGCCTGATTATTTCCATGTCGCAGAAGGCCCGGGAAAGAGAAAAAACAATAAAGGCATACGTCGTGGGAAAACTTGAAGGATAGGGTGATGTGAGTAAGTCGTTGTCAAGAGATGGTGCAAAGAATTCTATCATTCCATGAAAATATTTGTTACTCCTCACAAAATTGAGTATGACTACCGAGAAGGCCGGTGGAAAGAAACACAATCAATTGAGCACATATTTTTTGTTCGTGAATCTCAAGGGAAAATTATTCTGCATATGTTTCAGCGAAAAATTGATGCGTAAGTGTAATGTTGGAAATATTAATTCCAACTGCAGGTGGACAATGAAAGTTTAATTCTGTTGTAAATCGAAGGACAAAAAGAGGAGAAAATATTTTTGTTTATGTTTACACTTCATCTCGCATTGAAGTTTTGATGTTTTAAAACCTGCAAGTTCATTTTTATTAAAGGTCGTAGCCCTTTTTCACAATGAATTCCATGGTTTGAACCACTCAAGCCTCCGCCTCATAAACCCTACCATGCCCGCATTTAAAACCCCAACCAACAACCACTCATCCCACCATTTGTATTTAAGTTTGAATGGGCCACGTCATGACTTGTGGAGCCCATAGTCCACGCCCTCATCCTGCCGACCAATCAACAACTGATTGCAAACTCTCAAACCTCATCACCATGGTCCACAGTTCATGTGATAAGCCAGAAGACCCACATGAAAAATCACAACTCCATCGACCAATAGCGTGTGTATCGCACGAAATGAAATTGACATCGACAACCTCAAAAATGGATGCGATAAGCATTTATGTAATGTGGTTGAATTTGTTTGAAGTCCGCCATGGAGTCCACCATCAACCAATAGAAGGGCTATCGCACCAATCGCATGTCTAGTCAGCAGGCATCCAAATGGATGCGATAAATCTCGGTTAACCATTTTGGATAAAGGTCTTTCAAATCCACGAAATAACATTTGTTAAGGTTTTAGAACTTTGGTTATGTTTTATTGTTTTAAATGCCGCGGCATATGCTTTTGATTTAGGTTAATATATATACGTTTATATATATATATATATATATATACATATATATATATTATATAAACTTGTAAATTTTATAATATATATAAAACAATAGTTTGTTTTATATAAATATAACACAGCAACAAAGACAGAGGATTTGACTGTGTATTAAGCCCAAAGGCAAAAGAAGAGATAGATAGCAGAGTTTTGAAATACACTGCATTCTGCAACACTTAAGCAAGAAGAATTTTGCATTGTAATCCCTCAGAAGAAGGAAGAATTTCATTTTGTAATAGCTCATAGATTTTTAATGAAATAGAAGTGTTATTTTATGCATCTCTGTCCAGCATTGTTTCTATTTGAATCTATGTGTTAAGTTGGAGAAGTGTGTTTCCTCTGTGTGTTTTGGAATATTCATAAATTCAACATGGTATCAAAGCCAGTCTAGACTCTTTTCATTTGCCAAAGAAGCTGAAGGAAGAAGGAGTTGTTGAAGTTTTCTCCAGCAGTGTGAAGACTCAGCAAAGCCAGAGTTTGTCTCTTAAGCAGAGAGACAGTTTGTTTGGAAACACAGTCAAGTTTGTAGCATAGTTCAGTAACCTAGCTATGGCAGGAGCCAGCACAAGCACGAGTATGGAAAATACTCAACTCCCACAGTTCAATAAGAAGAACTATGACTATTGGGTAATCACAATGAGAGCCTTATTTGCCTCTAAAGATTTATGGGAGCTAGTTGAAGATGGTTTAGAAGAACTAGCAGATGAACAAACATATAATGCCTTAACACAGGCAGAGAAAGACTTGCTGAAGAGTAATAGGAAGAAGGACACAAAAGCCCTCTTCTATCTCTATCAAGCAGTGCATGAAAGTGTATTTCCAAGGATTGCAGTAGCCAAGATGTCCAAGGATGCATGGGATACCCTCCAGACATCCTACCAATAAATGGAGAAGGTAAATACTGCAAAGATTCAATTAATGAGAAGGGATTTTGAAGTTATTTGCATGAAAGAATCGGATACAATAGATTCATTCTTCACAGTGTTGATTGGGTTGGTTACCCAAATGAGATCTCGTGGAGAGACAGTAGAAGAGAGATAATAGTGGAGAAATTATTGAGGAGCTTACCCTCAATATTGATGTGATAGTAACAACCATTGAAGAGACAAATGATCTCTCAAAGTTTACTATTGATGAGCTTCATGCATCATTGATGACACATGAACAAATATTGGGTAGAACAAAAAAATCATCTTTGGAGCATGCCTTCAAGACCCAAATGTATTTTGGAAGAGAAAGAGTTCAAGGCATAGGAAACTACAAAGGAAAAGGAAGAGACATAAGCAAAAACAGAGGAGGAAGAAATAGCCCTAAAAATACAAGTGGAAGGGGCAGTAATCAAAGTCAGAATCAAAGCCAACGCAGCAGCCAACAAGGTGGACAAAATCAAGCACATGGACAAAGGTATGATAAATCCCAAGTCCAATGCCATTATTGTAAGAAGTATGACCATTATGCCAATGAATGTAGGAAGAAACAGAGTGACATGGGTAATAGACGCAGTGCTAATTTTACAAAAGAAAATATCAGCCAAGAGAATTTGTTTTTAGCATGTAATATGGCTGAAGAGAAAAATGAACATATATGGTTTCTAGATTCAGGATGTAGCAACCATATGACTGGAAAAATTTCAATGTTTTCCATGATTGGTGAAAATGTGAAGTCTCAAGTAACATTGGAGATAGATAGTAAGGTCTCTGTCATGGGAAAAGGCAGAGTAAGTTTTTTCACAAAGAAAGGAGAAAGGAGATCCATATCAGATGTATACTATGTTCCTGGTATGAAGTGTAACTTTTTGAGCATTGGACAGCTCATTCAAAAAGGCTACAATGTATTTTTTTAAGATGATGTATGCACCATCATGGACATACCACCAAGCAAGTAGAATATTGCACAAGTGAAGATGACAAGAAACATATTTTTTCCTCTCAAGATGAGAGCATATTTGAAGAAAGGAGATGAAATGGTAGCAGTGACACAAGAGACATTCCAAAGAGAAGCAAAGGATGAAAACTGGTTGTGGCATTTGATATTTGGAAATCTCAACTTTGGAGGTCTAAATTTGTTGCATAGGGAAGGAATGATAAAGGGATTACCATTGATTGAGAAGCCAGACAGCCTGTGTGAAGGCTGCATTTTGGGAAAACAACACAGAGAAAGCTTTCCATCAGGAAAGAGCATAAGTGCAAAAGCATCCTTAGAAATTGTCCATTCTTATTTGTGTGTACCAATGCAAACACCATCATTAGAAGACAACCATTATATGCTGACCTTTATTAATGATTACACAAGAAAAACATGGGTTTATTTCTTAAAGTTGAAGAGTGAAGTGTTTGAGAAATTTTGCCACTTTAAAGCTCTTGTTGAGAATCAAAGTGGGCAACATATTAAGGTCTTAAGGACAGACAGAGGAGGAGAATATATCTCTAAATAATTTCTCTGTTTTTGTAGAGAAAATGGGATTCATAAACAATTTGTAGCAAGGTATACACCACAGCAAAATGGAGTTTCTGAAAGGAAAAATAGAACCATCATGGATATGGTAAGAAGTATGTTGAAGGCAAAACATTTGTCAAATGAATATTGCGCTGAAGTTGTACATTGTGCAGCATGTGTGCTAAATAGATGCCCAACAAAGAGTGTTATGAACAGAGTTCCGGAAGAAGAATGGAGTGGCATAAAATATTTTGTCACCCACATGAGATTTTTTGGTTGTGTGGCTTATGCACACATTCTAGATCAGCTAAGGAAGAAGTTGGACAGTAAGGGAAAGAAGTGCATATTTGTTGGATATAGTGAATAATCCAAAACATATAGATTGTACAACCCATCCACCAATAAATTTATGATAAGCAGAGATGTACAATTTATTGAGGAAGAAGCTTGGGGTGAAAATATTGAAAAAACAGTGAATGTAAAAAGTTGTTTGTCTCATGATGATGATGAGGAAGAAATGGCTGAAAGACATCCCTCATTAGCAGCACCACCTCCATTAACACAAGGACAGCAAGGGACACAACAAGCAGGTATGAGAACACCCTTGAGAAGTGATGACAGTGTTTCTCTAAGCACGTCACAAGGAGAAGATTTGAGTGCTTCTACAAGCACAAGTTCAGAAAGTGAAAGAGGAACCAGATTCAGAAGTCTGAATGAGATTTATGAGCAAGAGGCAACAAATCAAAGTATGAACTCTTTATTTGCATTGTATTTTCATGTAGATGATCCTATTCATTTTGAAGAAGCTATAAAAGATAAGAAATGGATAGATGCTATGGATGAAGAAATAAATTCAATAGAGAAAAACAAGACATGGGAATTGGTTGATCTCCCAAAAGGCAAAGAAGTAATTGGAGTGAAATGAGTTTATAAAACCAAGAGAAATGCTGAAGGTAAGATTGAAAGTCACAAGTCTAGACTTGTTGTCAAAGGCTACAAGTAGCAACAAGGAAGAGATTATGAGGAAAATTTTGCACTAGTTGCAAGAATGGAAACATGAGAGCAGTGTTGTCCATAGCAACACAACACAATTGGAAAGTTTACCAAATGGATGTGAAATCAACATTCCTGAATGGAGTATTTATGGAAGTGGTTTATGTTGAACAACTTCTGAGATATGAGAAAGTAGGCCAAGAGCACAAGGTATGCAAATGGAAGAAGGCTCTGTATGGGCTGAAACAAACACCAAGAGCATGGTACAGTAGGATAGATGCCTATCTACTCGAAAATGGGTTTGAGAAATGTGAAGGAAAACCCACATTATACATCAAAGAGAAAGATGGTAAGATGTTGATTGTTGTTTTATGTGTTGATGATGTTATATTCATATGTAATTATTCTTACCTCATTGATAATTTTAAAACAGTCATGAAGGATGAATTTGAGATGACTGATATGGGATTGTTGAGATACTTCTTAGGAATAGAAGTAGAGGAAAATGAAAATAAGATTTTTATTTCTCAAGAAAAGTATGTTAAAGAAGTTTTGGAAAGATTTAACATGCAGGATTGCAAGGCAGTAATTACTCCTACAGTGATGAGATTGAAGTTAAGCAAAAAAGAGAGCAGCAAGGATTTTGATCCAAGTTTGTATAAGAGCATAATTGGCAGCCTCATGTATTTGACTACAACTAGGCCAGATATTATGCATATTGTAAGTTTAATTTCCATATTTATGGAAAGGCCAAAGCAGGTATATTGGCAAGCAGTAAAAATAATTCTGAGGTATGTGAAAGGAATAAAGAGGTATGGAATTTTATACACCACTTCAGAAAATTTTGAATTGATTGGATATACTGACAGTGATTGGGCTGGAAGTATAGATGACAGGAAAAGTACCTCTGGATATTTTTTTCCTATGGGATCAGGAGCCATTTCATGGGCTTCTAAGAAATAGACAGTTGTGGCTTTATCCACAGCAGAGGCAGAGTATGTAGCAGCTACAGCAGCAGCATGTCAAGCAGTTTGGATGAGGAGAATTTTGAGAAGTTTGTGTCATGAACAATTAAAAGGCACAACAGTTTATTGTGATAATAGCTCAGCTATAGCTTTATCAAAGAATTCAGTGTTTCATAAAAGAATGAAACACATTGATGCCAAGTATCACTACAACAGAGAGCTAGTGAGAAATGGATAAAAAATTTTGCAACATTACATAATAGAGGAGTAGTTTGTTGATATATTGACAAAACCATTGGGGCATAAAAGTTTTAATTATTTGAGAAAATGTTTGGGTATGCAAGAGAATGCAGCAGTTTAAATTAAGGGGGAGTGTTGGAAATATTAATTCCAACTGCCACAGAGCAGGAGGACAATGAAAGTTTAATTCTGTTGTAAATCGAAGGACACAAGGAGCAGGATATTTTTTTGTTTCTGTTTACACTCCATCTCGCATTGAAGTTTTGATTTTTTTTTAAACTGCGAGTTCATTTTTATTAAAGTTCGTAGTGCTGTTTCGCAATGAATTCCGTGGTTTGAACCACGCAAACCTATGCCTCCTAAACCCTGCCATGCTCGCATTTTAAACCCCCACCAACCAACGCTCATCCCGCCATTTGTACTTAAGTTTGAATGGGCCACATCATGACTTTTGGAGCCCATAGTCCACGCCCTCATCCCGCCGACCAATCAACAACTGATCATAAAATCTCGAGCCTCATCACCATGGTCCACAGTTCATGCAATAAGCCAGAGGACCCACATGACAAGTCACAACTGCATCTACCAATAGTGTGCGTATCGCACAAAATGAAGCTGGCGTCGACAACGTCAAAAATGGATGCGATAAACATTTATGTAATGCGGTTGAATTTGTTTGAAGTCTATCGCGGGGTCCACCATCGACCAATAGGAGGGCTATCGCACCGATCGCATGTCCAGCCAGCAGGAATCCAAATGGATGCGATAAATCTCAGTTAACCATTTTGGATAAAGGTCTTTCAAATTTTCGAAATATCATTTGTTAAGGTTTTAGAACTTTGGTTATGTTTTAATGTTTTTAAATGTTGCGGCATATGCTTTTGACTTAGGTTAATATATATATATACATGTTTTAATATATATATATATATATATATATATATATATATATATATATATATATATTATAAACTTGTAAAGTTTATAATATATATAAAACAATAGTTTTTTTATATAAATATAACACAGCAACAAAGACAGAGGATTCGACTATGTATTAAGCCCAAAGGCAAAAGAAGAGATAGAGAGTAGAGTTTTGAAATACACTGTGTTTTGCAGCAGTTAAGCAAGAAGCATTTTGCATTGTAATCCCTTAGAAGAAGGAAGAATTTCATTTTGTAATAGCTCATAGATTTTTAATGAAATAGAAGTGTCGTTTTATGCATATTTGTCCATCATTGTTTCTATTTGAATCTTTGTGTTGATTTGAGGAAGTGTGTTTCCTCTGTTTGTTTTGGAATACTCATAAATTTAACATGTAATTCCCCAAAAGGCTTTATCCAATTGAATTCAAGTAGAAAATACGCCCATATATCTAGTGTGGCACACATATTCACTATTTAGGTGTACGGATTCGACTAGAAATTTGATAGGTGAATTTTTGTTTTTGCAAAAGAAATTGTTGTTGTGAAGGGAATTGTTTCTCAATCAAAAGAATTCACTCTACCGTACCAATAGTGTGACAATGCTAATTAATCCCTCGAAGACGAAGAAAATGGTGACATTTCTTCCCACCAATGAAGACATAGATGGTGATGGTTCAGATTTAAATATAGTGGGAATTTTGTGGTTGCCTTTCACGATATATTACTCAGATACAGTAATGGGAGTAATGAAAACCATAGAAGCAACAATCAAGGAGTAGTTGAAATTCATAGTTACTTTAAAATTGGCATAACATTTGTTGTTTTCGGCTTCACAAGTTCCTAGGGAGGTGGAAATTCATTTGGATTAATATAGGCATTTAGAGAGTCCAAATAGGCAGGCCGATTCTTTGTCTTTTTATCGACATTTTTGTTGTTTTTCATTCCCTTTTTCTAACTTTCTGATTGAAATCCAAGTTTTCAAGAACTTGTAAAGGGAAAAATCCTTTATGGCTTCTGGAAACATAATAAGAGAGATAATGCAAAAAATGACACACTAACATAAATCATTAGGAAAATTAGATAGTGTGGATTTCTCAGGTAAACATGTGTACGTAATTTGAAACCAATATATATTTCAACATAAATTTTTTTAGCCATGTTAAGATTAATTGGTGAAGATGTAGAGAAAAATCGAATTTTAGCATCCAAACTGGAAAACAACCAGGAATTTTTACTAGAAAGAGGACATCAGAATGTCATACCACTAATCTTAGATTAATGTATGATGCAAATGATCAAACTATAATATTGCAAGAGAATCATTTAGATGAAGTGCTAATGGGGACTTCCACAAAGTTCGATTCAGTGGAGTCCATGCATGCTATTCCAAAAAAAAAAAAATAATGTTAAATGAGAGTAAACATGATAATAATGTTGTGGGTGAACAAAAACCACTGAATGGTTGCTGCAATGTGAAGTTGTTATGTAAGAAACAGGCATGAAAATTGTGTTTTCCTAGTAGTTTCAAGTGTAAGTATTTAGAAGTAATCTTGGTAGAGTAGTGAATCAATTTCCAACTCAAGGAATTGTTAGATTTTTTCAAATGAGAATAATGCACGAATTTTCTAAGATTAACCCCTTAGAAGCTCACTTATTTGGTAAATAATTTTTTGTGCAAGTTTCAACATCATTAAGTCATGACATGAAATCAGTGATGGTGGCTTCAATTCAATTGATATTTCAATTCCATTTTTTTGTGTATTTGAATTCAGTTGAGAAGTTGAGACGATAAGTTAAACCCCTTACCATTGATGTCAAAGAGGGAGGTAAGAAGAGAAGAGTAGAAGTGTTTTCTCAGGACAAAAGGGGGATGGATAAAGTTTTTCCATCAATGCCAAAGGGGAGATTGATGGAATTCTTGTCATTGATGGAAAATTAAATGTGGGATCAACAAGGCAGAAATAGCTTGGATAGAAGATCACCAAATAAAAAACATCATGGAAAAATAGAAGAAAAGTAACAACAAGGAAAGGATCAGCAAAGGAATATCAACAAGCATGTATGGTTATGATCAAGGCAAAGAAGAAACAAAAGATGAGATGGAAATGGAGGAGCAATGAAAAGAAGCAGGAAAAGGCATATGTTGTTATAGTTGCAATGTAGGAATATATGCTTGCTATGCTTGATGAAAACAGACCAAAGGAGCATCAAATGCCTCAATATACCTTGATGGCTTGGCAGAATATTAATTCTTGCATGTGTTGTGTATAAGGTTGATTTGAAGACTGGTTTGTTGGAGAAAATTGTTGTGATGCAAGGAAAGACTCCATGAAAACAAAGGCAAGGAAAGACTCCATGACAATAAAGGAAAGGAAAAAATCCATGACAGTAAAGGCAAGGCAAGACTCCATGGCAGCAAAGGCAAGGTTGTTGAGACAATGACATAAATATTTTGTGACGCAAGTCCAAGGCAAAGGAAAATATGTTGTAGAGATTAATGGAAAATTAATTTTCTATTTATCATGAGAAATGAATGATCAATTATATAGTCATATGTTATTCCTATAATGTTACATGGTGTTGGCATTATATTTATGAATTTAATCATTACATGTGGATGAAAAATAATATTAGGTGGAGCATTTATTTTTGTGTTCTAATAAAGGAGTGGAAGGAAAAGAATCAAGCATGTTCACTTCATATTCTTATGTGGGATATAAATGGTCAACAGACTATCTTTATAAAAGATGTGATTTTTGAAGGAAAGAAGAAGTTATAGAGTTGGAGATTGTGAGAGAGTTGATTGAGGTGTTATGCATTAATTACCTGGCACATATGAAGGTTATGTGAAGCATATTTGAAGGGAAGAAGAGGTGGAAATGAAGATGGAGATATTCATAATTTATGACTGGTAAACCACCACATTTTTTTTTTCTTATTTTCATAAGGGGTTTGTAGTCTCCTTTCAAGTATTGGCTTGATAAATATCAAGTTGGAGCTTGTTGAAGTAGGAGCCTCCTATGAGTTGTAGCCTACAAAAAATGTATGGTAGTTAGAGCTTCCTTGCATGTTGCAACTTGTAGAAAATTGAGGTAGCAACCTCCTATAGGTTGGAGCCTATAGAAAATTAGATGTAATAAGGGAGTAGGAGCTTACCTTTGCATCATAACAATAACAAAATTGTGGTTTTCTCCCTTTATGGGATTTCACTTATATTTGGTGTCAATATCTGTTGTTATTATGTGTTGGTGTGATTTTTTGTTTTCTTATTACTTGTTGTTCACATATTCAATATGTTGGTCATTATCTCTTAAGTTTCTCTTAATGAGTTGAAAATAAATTAATGTCCATGAATGTACTAAATTGATTCACCCTCCCCTCACTTTAGTTAAATTTTCATCACCTTCCACACTTCACCGTTTAGGCTCCCATTTTTTAGGGTCATAAGTAGAAGTTTTTTTTTTCTTCTACAGACTCTCATCTCAACATCTCATGATGTTACCTGAGAACTGTTGGAAATACTCCCAACCACCACCATGAATAAAACTGGTAGCAACCCACACTCACATCTAATTTTTTTGTAGGGAAGGACAAAGCTCAGGTTTCAAATCCGTAGGTGTTTTCACACAAAATAAGAAAACTGAGTACCCGAGCCTTACTCTGTGTTATTTCCTTACCCACCGCATTCACTTACCTTTTTCCCACACATCGCAGCCTACAAGTTTTAACCCTTACCCCTTAAGCTTTAGCCGAAACTTACATTTCTGTCGATGCGATTTGGTGGGACCCATATACCTTACCGCATTACCAGATCACATGCAAACCTTTGTATTTCATTTTCCCCTTACCTTTCCACTTTTCGTACTCCCCGTTGTTTACTGCCCGCATACCACACTTCCCACATCTTAACATTTACTTTTTAGGTACCACATCAAAACTTACGATGTTGCGATGTGACATTGTCATCGCACATCGCAAATCTTAAATATCGCACTTCGCATGATTTATCGTTTACCTTCTTGGCGCCCACAGTTTGCACTTCGCACTTTTTATCATTTACCTTTTAGCACGCCCGCATTTCTTATGACTTACCTTTTTAGCACCCGCAAGTTATTTCATTTAAGTTGTGATGCGATCGCAATCCCATGTCGCAAGCTTAGGAGGATAGCACCCGCAAATTAAATGTTATAAGTTGCAATGCGATCACAATCGCATATCACAAATTTCAAAGGATAGTGCCCGTAACTTAAAAGATTTAAGTTGTGATGTGATCGTGCCATCGCACATCGCAATCGCAAGATTTTAAGCTTTCCCGTATCACACCCAGTTAAAATTTATAATCGTCGAAATGAGATTTTCGATAAGGGCGCGGCTGCGATGTGGTTTCAAAGTCAAAACCCATAAAATTTCAAGTCCGGATTTATGCGTTTTGTATGTTGTTTTGTGTATAAACAACAGAACAGAGCGGAAGGACATTTTGGTTGTTACTCATCCATTTCTACATTGAATTATATTCAAGTTTCAGGCTCCATCCATTTTGTATTAAAGTATGTAATTTCATATGTTTTTCAAGAAGAGTTGAATAGAAGAAGAATTCCTCTCCTGTGTTCTTGCTCTGTCTGTTTGTGTGTAATTTTTATTTTCCGCAATATTACATTCTCTGTGTTGTAAAGGGAGAAATGCATCCCTCTGTTATTTTATTTCCAATTTTCCAACATGGTATCAGATCAGGTTTAGGCGCTCAGTGAAAGAACGAGCTCTTTACTGAAGAAGCTGAAAGGTTTTTTTGAGAAGCAGATTCTCTAGCAGTGAGAATTTTTTGTTTACACAGTCAAGATGGCAGTAGCAAGCACAAGCTTGACTAATCCACAACTACCACAATTCAATGGTAATAAGTATGATTATTGGGCCATTACAATGAAGGCCATGTTTTCTTCACAAGATATTTGTGAGTTGGTGGAAAATGGTTTCCAAGAACCAGTAAATGTAGCAGCATATAATTCTTTGACACATCAGAAAGAGATTTTTTGAGAGATAATAAGAAGAAGGACTCCAAATCCCTCTTCTATATTTTCCAAGCAGTACATGAGAGTATTTTCCCAAGGGTTGAAGTAGCAACGAAGTCCAAGGAGGCATAGGATACCCTCCAGACAGCCTATCAAGGCATGGAAAAGGTGAAGACAACAAAACTTCAAATGCTGAGAAGAGATTTTGAAACTATTTGTATGAAAGAGTCTGATAATATAGACTCATTCTTTACACATGTGATTAGGTTGGTTACCCAAATCAGGTCTCATGGTAAGACACTTGAAGGAAGGAGAATAGTTGAGAAAATCTTAAGAAGTCTACCATCGAAGTTTGATGCCATAGTTGTGGCCATAGAAGAGACAAAGGATCTCTCACAGTTTTCAGTGGATGAGCTTCATGCATCACTGATGTCTCCTGAGCACAGACTGAACAAAGCAACAAACACCTCATTGGAGCATGCATTTAAGACACAAATTTATTTTTTTCAAGGTAGAGGTCGAGGAAGATCAAACTACCAAGGAAGAGGAAGAAGCCCACATAGAGGTGGAAGAAGCATCCCTGCAAGAACAAGTGGAAGGGGCAGCAAACAGAATCCAAGCCAAGGCTCAAGCTAGAATCAAGCACAAGGACAGAGGTATGATAAATCTCATGTCCAATGTCATTATTGCAAAAAGTATGGTTATTATGAAAATGAATGTAGAAATAAGCAAAATGACATGGGTAGGAAACCAAGTGTAAATTTTACAAAATAAAATCATAACCATGAAAATTTGTTTTTAGCTTGTAATGTACCACAAGAAAAACAAGAAGATATATGGTTCTTAGATTTAGGGTGTAGTAACCATATGACTGGAAACATAGCAATGTTTTCCTATCTAGATGAGAGTGTAAAATATGAAGTGACATTGGGGACTGATAGCTAAGTCTCTGTCATGGGAAAAGGGAGAGTAAATGTTCTAACAAAGAAGGGAGAGAAGAAATCCGTGCCAGACGTCTATTATGTCCCTGGCCTGAAATTGAACCTTCTAAGCATTTAATAGCTCGTACAAAAGCGCTACAATGTGTTTTTTAAAAATTATGTGTGCACAATCATGGATAGACCTCCAAGTAGACAGATCATTGCAAAAGTGCATATGATAAGCAATAGAATTTTTCCTCTCAATATGAGATCAGACTTGAAGGAAGGAGGTGTTTTAGTAGTTATCACACAAGAAATCTTTCAAGAAGAAGTGAAAGATGAGAACTGGTTATGGCATTTGAGATTTGGTCATCTCAATTTCGGAGGTTTGAATTTGTTGTATAGAAAAGGCATGGTAAAGGGATTACCACTCATAGAGAAACCAGACAACCTATATGAAGGCTGCATCTTGGGCAAACAACACAGAGAATCATTTCCAGCATGAAAGAGTATAAGGGAAAACACACCTTTGGAGATTGTTCGCTCAGATGTATGTGTACCAATGAAAATGCCATCATTAGGTGACAATCATTATATTTTTACATTCATAGATGATTACACAAGGAAGACATGGTTCTATTTCTTAAAATAGAAAAGTGAAGTGTTTGAAATGTTCTACCACTACAAAGCTCTTGTTGAGAAGCAAAGTGGACACTACATAAAAGTGTTGAGGACTGACAGAGGTGGAGAACATATCTCCAAAGACTTCCTACGTTTCTGCAGGGAGCATGGAATTCACAAGCAATTTACTGCAAGGTATACACCTCAGCAAAATGGTGTTGCAGAAATAAAGAATAGGACCATCATGGACATGGTAAGAAGTATGTTGAAGGAAAATAATTTTCCAAATGATTATTGGGCAGAAGTTGTCTCTTGTGCAGCATATATTATAAATAGATGTCTAACCAAAAGTGTGATGAACATAGTTCCAGAAGAAGCATGGAGTGGAACAAAGCAATTTTTCACTCACATGAGAGTTTTTGGATGTGTGGCATATGCACATGTCCCAGATCAGTTAAGGAAGAAGTTGGACAGCAAGGGGGAGAAATGTATATTTCTTACATATAGCGATGAATCCAAGGCTTACAAGCTCTATAATTCATCAACCAAGAAAGTAATAATCAGCAGAGATGTTCAGTTCAAAGAAGAAGAAGCTTGGGATGGAAGTTTAGAGAAGATAGTAAATGTGAAGACATATATGCCTCATGAAGAGAAAGAGGAATGGACTACAGCAAGAAACTCCTCAACGGTGGATCCTCTTCCACCCACACAAACTCAACAGAGAAAACCACAAGTAAGAAATAGAACAACATTGAGAAACCAAGGAAGTGATTATCCAAGCACACCACAGGGATTAGAAACTCCCTCGAGTTCAAGTGCAACTCCAAGCACATCTTCAGCAAATAGAAGAAGACCAATATTCAAAAATTTAAATGAAATTTATGAGCAAGAAGAAGTTGATAATAGTGCTGGTCTTACTTTCATTATTTTTTCATGTTGATGACCAATCCATTTTGAAGATGTAGTCAAAGAAGAGAAATGGGTTGAGGCAATGAATGAAGAGATAGGAGAAATAGAAAGGAATGACACATGGGAGTTAATGGACCTCCCACAAGGAAAAGAAGTTATTGGAGTGAAATGGGTCTATAAGACCAAGAGAAACATTTAAGGCAAGATAGAAGGGCACAAAGCAAGGCTAGTTGTCAAAGACTACAAGAAGCAGCAAGGAAGAGACTATGAGGAAACCTTTGCACCAGTTGCAAGGATGGAGGCAGTGCGGACATTGTTGTCTATACTAGCACAACAAAATGGAATGTTTATCAAATGGATGTGAAATCAACATTCTTGAATGGAGTGTTGAAAGAGGAGGTTTATGTTGAACAAACTCCTAGCTATGAGATAGAAGGCCAAGAACACAAGGTGTGTAAGTTGCGGAAAGCTCTTTATGGGTTGAAGCAAGCACCATGTGCATGGTACAGCAGGATTGATGCTTACCTAATGGACAATGGGTTCGACAAGTGTGACGGTGAACCCACAATCTACATCAAAGAAAACGACAGTAAAATTCTTATTATTGTTTTGTATGTAGATGATTTCATTTTTACATGCAATGATGTTTCTCTCATTGTTGATTTCAAAGCAGTCATGAAAAGTGATCTTGAAATGACTGAATTGGGGTTTTTAAGATATTTTTTGGGCATAGAAGTAAAATAAAAATAAAAAATGGAATTTTTATCTCCCAAGCAAAGTATGTTGCAGAGATTTTAAAAAGCTTCAAAATGCAGAACAGCAAGCCATCATCAACTCCAACTGTCATGGGGTTGAAGTTGAGCAAGGACGATTGCAGCAAGAATGTCAATTCAACATTGTACAAGAGCATGGTTGGCAGTCTAATGTATTTGACTGCAACTAGGCCTGATATAATGTATGCAGTGAGTTTGATATCCAGATTCATGGAGAGACCCAAGGAGACACATTGGCAAGAAGCGAAGAGAATATTGAGGTATGTAAATGGAACAAAGGAGTCTGGTGTTCTATACTCTGAAACTGATGATTTTAATTTGATTGGTTACACTGATAATGATTGGGTTGAAAGTGTTGATGAAAGAAAGAGCACATCAGGGTATGTTTTTCATTTGGGATCGGGAGCCATTTCATGGGCTTCCAAGAATCAGCCAATAGTCTCATTATCAACAACAGAGGTTGAATATGTAGCGGCAACGGCAGTAGCATGTCAAGCAGTTTGGATCAGAAGGATGTTGAGGGATTTATGTCATGAACATGACAAACAAACCACAATTTTCTATGATAACAGCTCAGCAATTACATTGTCAAAGAATTCTATTTTCCACAAGAGAAAAAATCATATTGATGTAAAATACCATTTCATAAGGGAATTAGTTAACAATGGTGAAATTGTGTTTCAGCATTGCAGGTTAGAGGAACAATTTGCAGATATCCTCACAAAGCCATTGGGACAAAAAAAAATTGTTTATCTAAGAAAGTGTCTCGGAATGATTGATGGAAGCAGTTGTTATTAAGGGGAAGTGTTGGAAATACCCCCAACCACCACCATGAATAAAACCGACAGCAACCCACACTTACATTGAATTTTGTTGCAAGGAAGGTCAAAGCTCAGATTTCAAATCTGCTGGCGTTTTCACGCAAAATAAAAAAATAGAGTACCCGAGCCTTACTCTGCATTATTTCCTTACCCACCGCATTCACTTACCTTTTTCCCGCACATTGCAGCCCGCAAGTTTTAACCCTTATACCTCTTAAGCTTTAGCCGAAATTTATATTTCCGTCGATGCGATTTGGTGGGACCCATTATACCTTACCGCATTACCAAATCACATGCAAACCTTTCTATTTCATTTTTCCCTTACCTTTTTGCTTTTCGCACTCCCCGTTGTTTACCGCCCACATACCGCACATCTTAACATTTACCTTTTAGGCCCCACACCAAAACTTGCGATGCTGCGATGTAACATCGTCATCGTACATCACAAATCTTAAATATCACACTTCGCGTGATTTACCGTTTATCTTCCTGGTGCCCACAGTTCGCACTTCGCACTTTTTATCATTTACCTTTTAGCACACCCGCATTTCACACTTCACATTTCTTATGACTTGCCTTTTTAGTGCCCACAAGTTATTTCATTTAAGTTGCGATGTGATCGCAATCGCACGTCGCAAGCTGAGGAGGATAGCACCTGCAAAGTAAATGTTATAAGTTGCGATGCGATCGAAATTTCATATCGCAATGTTCAAAGGATAGTGCCCGAAAGTTAAAAGGTTTAAGCTGCGATGGGATCATGCCATCACACATCACAATCGCAAGATTTTAATTTTTTCCGTATTGCACTGAGTTAAAAGTGATAATCCCTGAAATGCAATTTGCGATGAGGGCGCAGATGCGATGTGGTTTTAGAATCAAAACCCATAAAATTTCAAGTCCGACTTTATGTGTTTTGTACGATGTTTCGTGTTTAAACAGCAGAACAAATCAGAAAGACGTTTTGGTTGTTACCCATCCGTTTCTTCATTGAATTTCATTCAAGTTTCAAGCTCCGACCATTTTGTATTAAAAGTATGTAATTTCATATGCTTTTAGAGAAGAGTTGAATAGAAGAAGAATTCCTCCCCTGTGTATTTGCTATGTCTATCTTGGTGTAATTTTTATTTTCCACAATATTGCATTCTCTGTGTTGTAATAGGGGAAACGCATCCCTCTATTGTTTTATTTCCAATTTTCCAACAAGCATTGGTCACGGTGAGTGCATTCGCACCTCCACACTATGCTCGCTCACTTTGTTGGGTTTTTACCAATTTTCAGCTATTCATAGTTCCTCCTTTCTGACATCTTTTACTAGGTCCTATTTCTTACTACAACATGTCCTTACATGTGACTCATACTGGTTCTCCAAGTAAATGTTATGGAAATAAGAAGAATTGGAAATCTTTAGTTTTTTTTTCTTGCTACAGAAGAGAAACCGGGATTTCGCCCCTTGTTATAGACTTTGAAGGGAAAATTGTTTTAAACATTGCTGGAATATTAATTCCAACTGCTCGCAGAAGAAGAATGGCTGAAATTAAATGGTTATGGGAGCTCTTGAGAGACAGCAGTAGGGGCAGCATAAATTCTAATGTGAAGTTCGAAGGATGGATGGCAGCTGTAAATCCTCAACTCAGATTTGCACTCCACGTAACATCGCCTTGACTTATCAACAAAAACCACCAACATTCAATTCTCTGCCAACCACATTTATCGCACCACCAATACCATGCCTGAGGGACATCAAACCTTGAGGAGCAAAGGGGAAAGCAACCCCCGAAATGAATTACGTCACCCACCTTTTGGGACCCACCAAAGCAGTTCTGGAGGGATAAGGGAACTCACAGGAATAAACTCCAAGCAGCCCCCGAAATGCATAAATAGAAAATGTTTTAAACTTTAGGATAAAGTTTAATGTTTGTGAAATTTTTTGAGTTAAGTTTTATTTCCCGCATATGTTTTATTTTTACCGTGGGTTAATTTTATTTTAACGCAGTAAATTTAGATTTTTAACTTTGGTTAAATATGTTTTGATGTATATTATAAATATGGAATATTTATAATATATAATATTTTAATGTTTCATATATATATATATGCCGTGAGTGCATTGTATTGGGAGACTGTGTATTGGATTTTGAAAGCCCAAAGGCAGAAACAGAGATAGAGAGCATTTTTTTTGCTGTGAGTGAAACAATGAAAGATTGAGCTGCGTGTGTAGCAGCCAACAGAAGTTTGTCTATGAATACAAAATGCTGCAGTTCTGAAGATATCATTTGTAACAGTCCAGTTTATTAATGAAATTTATGTTCTGCATATCTTTGTCCACATTTTTTTTTAATTAAATCTCTGTGTTGAGTTGAGGAATTTTATTTCCTCTATATGTTAAGGAATTATTCAGAAATTCCAACATGGTATCAAAGCTAGTCTAGGCGCTCAGTGAACGTAGTAGAGATTTATTTTCACTGCAGAAGCTGTAAGAAGTTTTTTGAAGTGGATTTCTCCAGCAGAGAAAGCTTTTGTTTGTTTTTTTTTAACACAGTCAAGAAAATTGTCTGGTTTGCACAGTCATGATGGCAGCAGCAGGCATCAGTCTGAAAAATCCCCAACTTCCACAGTTTAACGGGAAGCATCATGAATATTGGGCTATCACTATGAGAGCCTTGTTTGCTTCACAGGACAGATGGGAGCTATTTGAGAATGGCTACCCAGAACCAGCAGATGCAGCAGTGTTGGCTGCTTTGACAGCGGCAGAAAGAGATTTGTTAAAAGATAATAAGAAGAAGTACTCCAAAGCCCTCTTCTATATTTTTCAATCTGTACATGAGAGTATTTTCCCAAGGATTGCAGCAGCAACAAAGTCTAAGGAGTCGTGGGATATTCTCAAAACAGCCTATCAAGGCATGGAGAAGGTGAAGGCAGCAAAGTTGCAAATGTTGAGGAGAGATTTTGAAACTCTTTGTATGAAATATTCGGAAACTATAGACTCATTTTTCACCTGGCGTTATTGGGTTGGTTACCCAGATAAGGTCTCATGGAGAAACGCTTGAAGAAAGAAGAATTGTGGAGAAAATCTTGAGAAGTATACCCTCAATATTTGATGCCATAGTAGTGGAAATAGAAGAGACAAATGATCTCTTAATATTTACAGTGGATGAGATAAGTGCATCCCTGATGTCTCATGAACACAGACTAAACAGAGGAACAGATTCCTCATTGGAACAAGCTTTCAAGACTCAAATTTTTTTTGGCCGAAGCATAGGTCAAGGTAGAGCAAACAATAGAGGAAGAGGCAGAAGCCAAAACAGAGGGAGAAAGAGCCCTGCAAGTTCGAGTGGAAGAAGCGGCAATCAAAACCAGAATGAAGGCTCAAGCCAACATCAAGCTCATGGAAAAAGGTATAATAAATCCCAAGTCCAATGTCATTATTGCAAGAAATATTGGCACTATGCCAATGAATGTAGGAAAAATAAAAATAACATGAATAATAGGAAGAATGTTAATTTTGCAAAAGAAAATAAGAACCAGAGTAATGTGTTGTTAACATGTAATGTAGCACAAGATAGACAAGATGATGTATGGTTCTTAGACTCAGGTTGTAGTAACCACATGACTGGAAACATATCAATATTTGCCAATCTAGATGAAAATGTTAAATCTGAAGTAACAACAGGAACTGATAGTAAGATCTTTGTCAAGGGAAAAGGAAAAGTCAATATCATAGCAGGAAATGGAGAACAGAAGTTTGTGCCAGATGTATATTATGTACCTGTCTTGAAATGTAATCTTTTGAGCATTAGACAGCTCATTGACAAGGGCTACAATGTATTTTTTAAAGATGATGTGTGCACAATCATGGACATACCTCCAAGCAAGAAAGTCATTGCAGAGGTGCAGATGACAAGAAATAGGATGTTTCCTATCAAGCTCAGAGCAGACTTGAAGGAAAGAAGAAATGTAACAGCTGTAACACAAGAGGTCTTTCAAGAGGAAGTGAAAGATGAAAACAGATTATGGCACTTGAGATTTGGACATCTCAATTTCGGAGGCCTGAACTTGTTGCACAGAAAAGGAATGGTAAAAGGATTACCATTGATTGAGAAACCAGACAGCCTTTTTGAAGGCTGCATCTTGGGCAAACAACACAGAGAAAGCTTTCCAGCAGGAAAGAGCATAAGGGAAAAGGAACCCTTAGATATTGTCCACTCAGATTTGTGTGGACCAATGCAAACGCCATCTTTAGCTGGCAACAAATATATTTTGACATTCATAGATGATTACACCAGAAAGACATGGGTGTATTTCTTGAAACAGAAGAGTGAAGTGTTTGAACAGTTCTACCACTTCAAATCTCATGTTGAGAAGCAGAGTGGGCACTACATCAAAGTGCTAAGAACTGATAGAGGTGGAGAATACATCTCCAAAGAGTTCATACATTTCTGTAGGGAGAATGGCATACATAAACAGTTTACCACAAGGTACACACCTCATCAAAACGGTGTTGCAGAAAGGAAAAACCGAACCATCATGGACATGGTCAGAAGTATGTTGAAGGAAAAACATTTTCCAAATGAGTATTGGGCTGAAGCTGCAAATTGTGAAGTATATATCTTGAATAGATGCCCAACCAAAGCTGTCATGAACAGAGTACCGGAAGAAGCATGGAGCGGCATAAAGCAGTTTGTCACCCACATGAAAGTTTTCGGATGTGTGGCATATGCACATTTCCCGGATCAACTGAGGAAGAAGCTTGTCAATGAGGGGGAGAAATGTCTCTTTGTTGGATACAGTGATGAGTCCAAGGCATACAAACTCTATAATCCATCCACCAAGAAAGCTATAATAAGCAGAGATGTGCAGTTTATTGAAGAAGAAGCTTGGGATGGAAGCTTAGAGAAAATGGTGAATGTGAAGACATGTGTGTCTCACGAAGAAGAAGAGGAAGGGACAGCAACAAATAATCCCTCCACGGTGGCTCCTCCTCCACCACTACAAGCACAACAAAGTACACCACAAGCTGGAAATAGAACAGCCTTGAGAAATCAAGGAAGTGTTTCTTCAAGTACACCACAGGGAATTGAAACTCCATCGAGTTCAAGTGGAACTCCAAGTACACCAAGAAGACCGAGATTCAGAAATCTGTGTGAGATTTATGAGCAAGGAGAGGTAAATGATAATTTCGGTCTAAACTCTTTATTTTCTATGTATTTTCATGTTGATGACCCAATTCATTTTGAAGATGCCGTAAAAGAAGAAAAATGGATTGAAGCAATGGATGAATAAATTGGTGCAATAGAAAAGAGTAATACATGGGAGTTAGTGGACCTCCCTAAAGGTAAAGAAGTCATTGGAGTAAAATGGGTTTATAAAACCAAGAGTAATGCTGAAGGAAAGATTGAAAGGCACAAGGCCAGACTTGTTGTCAAAGGCTACAAGCAGCAACAAGGAATAGATTATGAGGAAACCTTTGCACCAGTTGCAAGGATAGAAACAATGAGAACAGTGTTGTCCATAGCAGCACAACACAAATGGAAGGTTTACCAAATGGATGTGAAATCTGCATTCCTGAATGGAGTGTTGAAAGAAGAGGTATATGTTGAACAACCTCTAGGCTATGACATTGAAGGCCAAGAGCACAAAGTATGCAAGCTGAAGAAATCTCTTTATGGGCTGAAACAAGCACCGAGAGCATGGTACAGCAGAATAGATGCTTACCTGACTGAAAATGGATTTGAGAAATCTGATGGTGAACCCACACTCTACATAAAAGAAAATGATGGTAAGATCCTTATTGTTGTTTTATATGTAGATGATTTAATTTTTATTGGCAATGAAGTTTCTCGCATTGCTGATTTTAAAGTAGTCATGAAGAGTGAATTTGAAATGACTGATTTGGGTTTTTTGAGATATTTTCTTGGAATAGAAGTAGAGAAAAATGAAAATGGGATTTTTATTTCCCAAGAAAAATATGTTGAAGAAGTGTTGAAAAGATTCAACATGTAGAACAGTAAGGCAGTTGTAGCTCCAACTTTCATGGGGTTAAAATTGAGAAAAGAAGATAGCAGCAAGGATTTTTATTCGACATTATATAAGAGCATAGTTGGTAGCCTCATGTATTTGACTGCAACTAGGCTAGATATAATGCACGCTGTAAGTTTAATATCCAGATTTATGGAAAGGCCTAAAGAGACTCATTGGCAGGAAGCCAAGAGAATTCTAAGGTATGTGAATGGAACGAAGGGGTACGGTATTTTATACTCCCCATCTGAAAATTTTAAATTGACTGGTTACACTGACAGTGATTGGGCTGGAAGTGTAGTACGACAGGAAGAGCACATTTGGATATGTGTTTCATTTGGGATCAGGAGCCGTGTCATGGGCTTCCGAGAAGCAACCAATAGTTGTTTTATCAACAACAGAGGCAGAATATGTCGCAGCAATAGCCGTAGCATGCCAAGCAGTATGGATGAGAAGAATGCTCAGAGATTTATGTCATGAGAAAGACAAAGGAACAACAATTTACTGTGATAACAGCTCAGCGATAGATTTATCAAAGAATTTTGTCTTCCATAAGAGAACAAAGCATATCGATGCTAAATTTCATTTTATACGAGAACTGGTTAATAATGGCGAAATTGTTTTGCAGCACTGCAGAACAGAGGAGCAATTTGCTGATATATTGAAAAATTCATTAACGCAGAAAAGTTTTAATTATTTAAGGAAATGCCTGGGTATGCAAGAAAACCCAGTAGTTGAAATTAAGGGGGAGTGTTGGAATATTAATTCCAACTGCCCATAGAAGAAGAATGGCGAAACTTAAATGGTGATGGGAGCTCTTGAGAGACAGCAGTAGGGGCAGCTTAAATTCTGATGTGAAGTTTGAAGGACGGATGGCAACTGTAAATCCTCAGCCCAAATTTTCACTCCACGTAACCTCGCCTTGACTTATCAACAACAACCACCAACATTCAATTCTCTGCCAACCACATTTATCGCACCGCCAATACCATTCCAGGGGGACATTAAACCTTGAGGAGCAAAGGGGAAAGGAGCCCCCGAAATGAATTATGTCACCCACCTTTTGGGACCCACGAAAGCAGTTTCAGAGGGATAAGGGAACTCACGGGAATAAACTCCAAGCAGCCCCCGGAATGCATAAATAGAAAAGTTTTTAAACCTTAGGATAAATTTTAATGTTTGTGAAATGTTTTGAGTTAAGTTTTATTTCCCGCATATGTTTTATTTTTACCGTGGATTAATTTTATTTTAACGCGGTACATTTAGATTTTTAACTTTGGTTAAATATGTTTTGATATATATTATAAATATGGAATATTTATAATATATAATATTGTAATGTTTCATATATATATGCCGTGAGTGCATTGTATTGGGAGACTGTGTATTGTATTTTGAAAGCCCGAAGGCAGAAACAGAGACAGAGAGCATTTTTTTTGCTGTGAGTGAAATAGTGAAAGATTGAGCTGGGTGTGTAGCAGCGAGCAGAAGTTTGTTTGTGAATCCAGAACGCTACAGTTCTGAAAATATCATTTGTAACAATCCAATTTATTAATGAAATTTATGTTCTGCATATCTCTGTCCGCATTTTTTTTAAATTAAATCTCTGTGTTGATTTGGGGAATTTTATTTCCTCTCTATGTTAAGGAATTGTTTAGAAATTTCAACAAAAATGTCAGTGAGTAATGCTTATATGGGTTGGTTGAAGCCCAGGAATTGTTGAGATATTAATCTCACTGTCCGTTAGGTTCATTTCATTTCATTTATTGTCTGCTAGGTGTCATAGGCAGTTCAGTTTACTTCAGTTTACTTCAGTTTACTTCAGTCATTTATTGTTGATGTTTCCAATTTATTCTTATTTAACTATTTGGTAATATTGAGATGAGAAATTCTCTGCTCCATTTCACGTTTCAGTTTTCAATTCTTTTCATGGTATCAGAGTTGAGTTGAAATGAATGCAAACATATTCTGTTGTTCAGATTCATGCTCCTGTTCATATATCTCTCTGATACTTCTTGTTTTTTGTCCCTCTTCTGAAGATGTTTGATCATTGGCTGAATCAGTGCTTGATGATGTTCCATTTTCAGAATGTTTTGGTTGTTCTTGAACTTGCAATATTGGAGTCTGTAAGGCCGATTTGAAGTTTCATCTACATGGTCAAACCAAGATTTATTTTCGAAAAATTTCACATCTCTGCTTATAATGAAATTTTTGGTAATGGGGTTATAAATTCTGTAGGCTTTCGACTGCTCACTGTAACCTACAAATATGCATTTCTCACTTCTATCATTAAGCTTTTTTTCTGAGTTTTTCAAGAACATGAGAAAAAGCTACTGATCCAAAGATCCTAAAGTGTGACACATTTACCTTTTTTCCATCCCATGCTTCTTGAGGTATTTTATCTTGTAGGCTAGATGTTGGAGATCTGTTAAGAACATACACTGCTATCGACACTGTTTCAGCCCAATAGTTATTTGTCAACTTCTCCCATAGCATGCATCTCGCCATGTTCATGATCGACTAATTCTTTCTTTCTGCTACTCCATTTGCTGTGGAGTGTATCTGGTTGTGTACTGCATTAGGATACCTTGTTGTCGACAAAATGTTTTGAATTCATTTGAAGTGTATTCTCCTCCTATGTCTGATCTGAGTACTTTCAAGAGTTTTTCACTCTGTTTTTTTGCTTCTGCCTTGAACTCCAGAAATCTAGAGAAGGTATCTGATTTGTTTTTTAAAAAATACACCCATATTTTCCTGCTAAAGTCATCAATAAAAGTTAGAAAGTAGAAACTACCACCAATGGGAAATTTCTGCATTGGACCACAGATGTCGATATGGACAAGTGCCAAAGGCTCTTTTGCCCTTGAGTTTGATGAGGGAAAACTATCTCTTTTATGCTTGGACAAGACACAAACTTCACAATTACATACTTTTTCACTGATAGTAGGTAGACCAATGACTATAGATTTCTTTTGAAGCAAACTGAGACTTTTGACTGGAATGTGACCATACCTAGAATGCCATAGATGAGTTTCATATATTCTTGATATATTGTGGACTAAATATTTGTTGGTATTTTGGCTTCTAAGGGTCAATGGAAACATCCTACTCTTGGTCTTTTCAACTTTTGCTATCAGCCTTTTATGAGGATCTTTGTCATATATATAGCAGGTGTTCTTTTGAAACAATACATCATAGCCATGTTCCATTAATTTTCCTACACTAAGGAGGTTATGTTTGAGCTGAGGAACATAATAAACATCAATGATGTATTTGTTTTGATTCTGCTTAGTAAGAATAGGAACAGTACCTTTTCCTTCAGCTTTAATACTTGTACGATCTCCAAGCATTATCTCTGATGTTATGGAAGCATCTAGAGAAGAAAGAAGTCTCTTGATGCTTGTCATGTGATTGCTACATCCGCTGTCGAGCAACCAAAGATATTCACTCTGTTTGTATTTTGAGAGATGACATGAAAGAAACATGGTCTCTGAGGATTCTCCTTCACTGTTGGAGAGATTGATATAGCCTTTGTGCTGGTCTGAATGTTTCTTTCTACATTCGTGTTCGTAGTGGCCAAACTTCTTATAGTAGTAACATTGAACACTGGATCTGTTCCATGACCTTCCTCTCTGATTTTGGTTTTGTGGAGGTCTCCACTGCTCTGTTGCATGATGATGATCAGATCTACCATTGCCTCGACCTCTGCCTCGCTTGTTTCCGCCTCTGTATCCTCTGCCTCTGCCTCTGTCAAATGAGAGGTGTGCTTTGAAGGATTGTTCCGTGGAATCTTCTGTCAGATTAAGTCTTGTTTCGTGTGCCAAAAGTGATCCAGTCAACTGTTCTACTGAGAAAGTTTTAAAATCTTTGGATTCCAAAATGGCTATGACAATCATGTCATATTTCTTTGGTAGACTTCGAAGAACTTTTTCAACAAATTTTTGATCTGTAATGGTTTCGCCAATGAGTTTGATTTGATTCACTATTCCCATGACTCTAGTCATGAACTGATCCACATTCTCAGTGTCAGCCATCTTTAGAGTTTCAAACTGAGCTCTCAATGTTTACAGTTTAACGGTCTTAACTGTATCATTTCCTTGATACGCGGCTTGCAAAATATCCCAACATTCTTTTTCTGTTGTCGCACCAGTTATTTTGTCAAAAATAGAATCATCGACTGAATTTTGTATCCAGCATTTGGCCATGTGCTCCTTCTTTCTGAGTTCAATATCTGCATTTCTTTGATTATTGGTCATGGCCGCCCATGCTTCTTGGGTCGGCTCTATATAAGCAATCAGAAGCGTGTCCCAACAATCTTGTGCTTGTAAAAAATTCTTCATTCTCAAATTCCAGAATTCATAATTTTTTCCACGATTTCGTGTCTGTGGCAAAGAACTTGAAGAGGCCATTATTTCTTCAAATGCGCCTTTTGTAAATCTCCTCTAAAATTTTTAAATCTCTTTTAAAGATTTAAAATCTCTTAAAAACCTTCTTTTAAATTTTCTTTTCAAAAAAAACTTCCCTTTTTTTTAAAAAAACTTCACCTTCACCAAATGCTCTTTATAAAACCCTTTGATCCAATTTCAAGTTTTTTTTTTTTATAAGAAAAACTTTAATAAAAAACTTCTTTATAAAAATGGCTTTTACTTTTTAAAGTTTCCTTTCACCTTTTTTTTAAATCGATACTTAAAAAAAGCTTTCCCTTGAAAAACATGAATCGATTTTTAATAAAATCCACATTGACCTTCGTATCTTTTGAAAATCGATTTTGAAAAATCATTAATACCAATGACCAACGGTTCATACCTTTTTGAAAAAAAATGATTTCTAATACGAACGCTTCATACGTTGACCTGCATTAATTTTTTTTTCTTTGCAGACTAGCGCAATCCCGAGGGGAATAGTCGTGCCTATTTCAAAAATGATGCGAGGCATGAAACTGGCGCGGGCATGGCGTGTATTCTCACGCCAATCAACTCATAGTCACGCCAATTCAACTGCTCCTCTCTTCTACTCCTTCGTGGCTCTGTTGCTGCTCTCCAGGGAGGCTTATGCAAGCTCGCTCCGATACCATGAAGAAGTAGTCAAAGAAAAGCATTGGGTCGAAGCAATGAACCAAGAAATTGCTACCATAGAGAAAAATAAAACTTGGGAATTAGCTGATCTCCCAAGAGACAAAACAAAAATTGGTGTAAAATGGGTATATAAGACCAAGCTAAATGAAATAGGAAAAGTTGAGAAACATAAGGCAAGGTTGGTTGCCAAAGGATTCTCGCAACAGTTTGGTGTCGACTATGGTGAAAAATTTTCTCCAGTAGCAAGGTTAGACACTGTCAGAACCATTTTGTCCACAGCAGCTCAAGACAAATAGAAAGTCTATCAGCTTGATGTAAAATATGCCTTTCTAAATGGTGTATTACAGGAAGAATTTTATGTAGAGCAGCCTCCAGGTTTTGAAGTAAAAGGACAAGAGCATAAATTATATAGATTGAAGAAAGACTTATATGGTTTGAAACAAGCTCCAAGAGCTTGGCACAGTCGCATCAACACTTATCTCATCAAAAGTGGTTTTTCCAGAAGCAGCCATGAACCCACTTTGTATAAAAAATCTCATGAAGGTAAAGTTATTATTGTATGCCCTTATGTAGATGATATTCTTTATACAGGAAATATGATGTTAGAATATTTCATAGCAGCAATGCAAGCAGAGTTTGATATGACAGATCTAGGAGTCATGAAATATTTCCTAGGAATTGAAATTCACCAATATGATAATGGCATTTTTGTTGGTCAACAAAAATATGCCACTGATATCATTCAAAAGTTCAGAATGAAAAATTGCAAATAAGTTGATACACCAATTGCTCAAGGTACCAAACTCAGCAAAGAAGATGTAGCACCATCTGTTGATCCCACATTGTATAAAAGCCTAGTTGGTAGTTTGTTGTATCTAACTGCAACTAGACTGGATATTATGTTTGCAGCAAGTTTTGTCTCCAGGTTTATGCAGTCACCAAAGCTTACTCATTGGCAGGTTGCAAAAAGGATCTTAAAGTATATTGCAGGACCATAGACTATGGTTTGTTTTATAGACATTCTAAAAATTGTTCACTTTCAGGTTATACAGACAGTGATTATGTAGGGAGTTTAGATGATCGCAAAAGTACCTCAGGGTATGTTTTTCATCTTGGAACAAATCTGATTTCATAGGCATCCAAGAAACAGTCAATCGTTTCAATATCTTCTGCAAAGGCAGAATATGTAGTAGCAAATTCAGCAGCTTGTCAAGCAGTGTGGTTGAGAAGATTATTGAAAGACATTTTAGATATTCAGAAGGAGCCAACTCCAATTTACTGTGATAACAGTTCAACAATTTCTTTATCAAAAAATCATGTTTTTCACAAAAAGAGCAAGCACATTGACACACATATTCATTTCATTCGTGAACTTGTCAATGATGGGGAAATCACACTTTCTTTTTGTGGTTCCAAAGATCAGCTTGCAGATATTTTCACAAAGCCATTAGGAAAGAATGTATTTGAATTTCAAAGAGAGAAATTAGGCATTTTTAGTGCCTCCACTTGTAACAGTTGAGATTAGGAGGGGATGTTGAGATATTAATCTCACTGTCCGTTAGGTTCAGTTCATTTAATTTATTGTCTGCTAGGTGTCATAGGCAGTTTAGTTTTACTTCAATTTACTTCAGTCATTTATTGCTGATGTTTCCAATGTATTCGTATTTAACTATTTGGTAATATTGACATGAGCAATTCTCTGCTCTAGTTCACATTTCAGTTTTCAATTCTTTTCAGGAATCCCATGGCCTAACTGTAACTTGTCGATAAATAAAGATGTTTTACGGCAGTTTTTGTCAATTTTGTTTTTCTTGTGGCTGAAAGCCCTATCTGTCAATTATTATGTTCCATTGCAAAGAAACATCCATGGCCGTTCTGGCCAGGTTTTTGACATTGTAAAGTTCGACATAGTTGATTCCAATTCCTCTACTGATAACTTTTGATCATTATATATTGTGTCGAGGGTTGTAATATTCCCTTTCTTGATTCAGTCAAAGTGGATAGAATCAATCCATGGTACTTACCGTGGTATTTTCCCATGGTATTTCTTGTTGGTATTGACCCATGGTATTTCTTGTATTGACCCATGGTATTGACCCATGGTATTTCTTGTTGGTATTGACCCATAAAGCCTATAAAAGGGGAGAGAAGCTAGGCATTTAGAGCATTCTGGATTATCTATCTTATTCTTTTTGGGTTGAGAACCTGGCATGGCCAGTTCTATCATTGATCCCGGGACGAAAACCCCGCGGTGATGTTTATGTTGTGAATCCATCCAGGATTCACAAGTGGGCTTCAATTTCTTATATTTGTCATTGTCAAGCAGATGTGCATGCCATTTTTAGGATTTTATGGTCTGGGCATATATTTTACTTCCAGTGAATAATAATATAAATAAATGGCTGCATTTATTGTGTTCTGGTTCTTGATGAAAGATTATATTAAATGAGAACACTAAGATGTTTTAGATCTATCAAAAAAAAATTTGTTTGGAATCTTACAGTGGTATCAGAGCTGTGCATCCTGCCAGCCTGAGAGTTTTATGCAAGGAACTTCGGTGAAATTTAATTTTCACCCTAGTCAGGATTTTTCACTTCGGTGATATTATCACCCTAGTTGGATTTTTATTTTTCAGTAAATTATTTTATTGGGAGAAATAAGTGAAGGGAAAATCATTTATAAGTCTGTGGATTAAATTTGTGAAAATATTTGAAGGCATGATTGACAAAATCATTTATAGCTTGTATATAGCCTCTTATGAATAAATGTACCCATGATATTTATTCATGTGTATGGAAGATTCATATCTTTCTTGAAAATATGGTCATTGTTGAAAGGCTGGAAAATTATTCTAGATAGGGATCATTCCCAGGTTTCTCATTAGCTAAGTATTGAGATCCATTGATGCCAATGTCGTCATTTTATTTTTGGAAACGCCACAAGAATCAACATAGTGATATATCAGTTGATTCTCTAGGCTACAATACTTCTGTGGATCAAAGATGGCAACAACATAGTACAAAGTCAAAAGATGTTCTCCTACAGCTAGACACATTAAATATGGCTTTACGCTTGATAGAGAAATCAAAATGGGAAGGGTCAAGTTGGGCCTTGAAGCCATCCATGCTTGCTTTGATACAACCTAGGTTCTTGGAGCATTCTTGTGAAAATGTTAGACTCGCCGTCGCTTCTTGTCTCAGTAAAATCATAGCCTTAACAGCACCGCTATTGCCCTACAATGATGACATCATGAGGAGGACTTTTCAGGTAATGGTAGAAGCACTCCAAGGGTTGGACAACACCACCGTTCTTACTTTTTTCCAGAAGCGCAAAATTTTGGAACGCATGGAGAAATTCAGATTTGGTATGCTTATGCTGGATCTAGAGTGTGATGATTTAATCCTTCAGATGCTCCAATACTTCTGCAATGGAATTACAACGTCTCATCCAAACTACATCAAAATAGAGATGAAAAATATCATGTCTCCGATCTTAGGAGAAGATAGGGCCATCTGCGAACAATTGAGATCCAAATTGTTGGCCATTTGGAGGAAGGAGCTAATTGCATCACCTGTTGCTTATGAACTAGTTGAGGGGTTGATCAAACAGAGCATCAAACTACTCAGAAAGAAGTTAACCAAGGAGGAACTAACAAAAAATTGTGGAGACAACAAGAATGAACTAAGGAGGAAAGGCTTATGCTTTGTATGCAAGGGAGTTTGGGCACTTGACCATTCATGCCCAGATAATAAGGAGGCAACAAGGATAGAAAAATTAGAGATTTATTCAGATCATGGGAATTCATCCATAGAAGGGTTTGCTGATTTTTAGGAGGGGACTTATGAAGGATCTGAGTAGTCAAGTACAAATGGTGAACAACAACACCATGCTCTTCAGAGAAACTTACAGGACAAGCTGATCAGTCAACTTGACAAAGTACATGACGAAAGAAAAGATCCATTTCCTCCTGATGATGTGATAGTTGAATCTATAAATACATCGGAGGACATCCATAAAGAGTATGGGAAATCAGGTATAAACAACAGTCCACCAGTCCATCCATGTTGGACAACCAAAGAGGATGGACAATTTATCCTCACATGTAAAGATGACCAAGAAGAATACACTCAAGGAGAATCAAAGGAGGAGCCAGCCGTAATAAATCAATATGATAAGCATGATCATGCAGGGCAACATGACAAATATAGTATGCATGATGAGTATAATCAGGAGGAGCAACATGACAAACATAATGTGCAAAATGGACCATTCCTAGAGAGTTGGTCAAAGGCTCAAGTTGAAGATGTGGTCGTTGGGCATCGGGTGCAAACAGATACAGAGATAGTCAGCACGGCACTAGAATTGCCAGTAGAAGACTTTCAAGAAAGGATCAAGCATTTCAAGACAGATCTTATGTTGTTGAAGCAGAAAGTCTGGACAGTCCGAGACATTGCCTTATAGGAGAACAGAAAAATTGAGGAACTCATAGGGGTATGTGCCGAATCAAAGACCAAGTTGTCTAGTGTTGAAGAACGACTCAAATCCCTAATAAGGCAGCAAGAGGAGTACGATTGGGAGTTCCAGAGCAACGCTCTACAGGAGTACATAGATAAGTCTTGCAACACTACCAACAACCCACCTTTATACATTCGGAAGAGAAGGGAAGAGTTCTCCAACTGCAACATGTTGGGTAACCAAGTAGAGAAGCATGAATTGAGCATCGAACAACATCAACATAGTAGATTTGCAGATATTCATCCCTCCCCAAGTATGGATTGGCGAGAGATTATGAGTTGGTATTCTATCGATAGGTTGATTCTTTGGAGGATACTCACAGCCGAGAGCATATTGCAGCTTGGGCCCTTTGGTGCGAGTAGTGATGGAGGGCTGAAATGGTACCATAACCCACAGATCCCAGGATTTAGGTGGCATTGGGATCCGGGAGAATCCATTGGGGAAAGGATTGTTTGGGATCCAGGTAAATCTATTGAGGGGAGGATTGGTCGAAGGATTGTTTGGGATCCAGGTATTGAAGGATCCATTCAGGACCATTCAACATGGAGGGCACATTGGATTGTATGGAATCCTGGTATCAATGTACAATGGCTTCTGCTGGATAAGGATCGCTGAGGACAAGCACCTTTAAAGGTGGAGGATTTGTGAATATTCCCTTTCTCTTGATCTCAATAAGGGAGGGAATCAATCACAGCTTACTGGTATTTTCCCATGGTATTGACCCATGGTATTTCTTGTATTGACCCATGGTATTGACCCATGGTATTTCTTGTTGGTATTGACCCATAAAGCCTATAAAAGGGGAGAGAAGCTAGGCATTTAGAGCATTCTGGATTATCTATCTTATTCTTTTTGGGTTGAGAACCTGGCATGGCCAGTTCTATCATTGATCCCGGGACGAAAACCCCGCGGTGATGTTTATGTTGTGAATCCATCCAGGATTCACAAGTGGGCTTCAATTTCTTATATTTGTCATTGTTGGGCTGCATACATTTAGATTTATGTTGAATAGAAGAATATAAATTAATGCCATTATGTATTTCTGTGTTCTAGTTTTAATAAGTATTTATACGAATGAGAACACTAAGATGTTTTAGATCTATGAATTTTTTTTTTGTTTGGAATCTTACAAGGGTCGACTTATGGGTCTTTTTCCTATGATAAATTTTACATACTAACCTTCAAGTGTTCATATTTAATTTACTTTTTTTTCTTTATTTAATCAGTGATATTGATATCAGAACATGTTTAACAGGGTTTTGTTAACGTTTTTCTTTTCTTTTTTTAAAGAAAATAAAAGGAATTCCTTCTGTTTTTTTCACACGACAACATATACGGAAGATTTATAATCTTATAATTTTTTCTGTCTGTTAATTTTCGGTTACCGTATATGCACAAGTTCCTTTCAATCTGAAAGGACTTCTAATCAACTATAGCTATATTTCTTTTTCCTGTCACCCTTTCACCAGGGGACTTTACCGGCAGTCGGACCTAGGCTCTAACGGCAGGCACCAACCCCATCCTGTTTCTAATCGAAATCACCCTGCTACACTTTTTCTGCTTGTAATTGAGGAAAGAAAATAACACACAGGTGAAACCCATAACAACTTAACAAAAAAAACATGCATTCACACCATTTTGATTCTCATTACCATCTTCACCCACTGATATATTTATCTTCAGTAAAACACAATTTCTAGAAGAAGAAATACAGAAAAAGAGGAATTTCAATTATACGCAGAGTTTGAGAGGCAAAGAGCAACAGGATATACCATTCCATTTATTGTGGCGTTCATCAGAAGCATCCTATCCTTCTTACTAATATCGAAGGCAGTCTACTTGTATTGTCAACTGTGATACAATAACAGGTCCTTTCAATATCAGGATTGTAAAGAAACATGCCAGGGTTTTAAATTAGATTAAGTTTAGAAACCATATTAATTATGGCTAAAAATAATATAGTTACTAGTTTTCTTTCAAGTTTTATTATACAAATGAAATAAATTGTTATAAAAGTATATAATATAGTTTGGACAAATTATATATATATATATAATTTCAAAATATAATACTCTATTATTTTTGTAGTTAATTATGGATTTTTATGTAACAATTAGTGTGTTTTGACAAATATACAATCCACTTTAATACTATAGCAGTAATAAGTTTTACATTACTAAAATTTAAAAAAATCATAAAATTAATCAAAATATAATTTTATTTTAAATTATTATTATTATTATTTTAAAAAATTAAGATATGAGTTAATCTATATAAATTTTAAAAAAATTAACAAAAATTTATAATCATGGAGATTGGCCTTTTTTTACCATTTAGATTCACTCTATTTCATGAAAATTCTTAATTTGTAATTTTTAAATTGTAAATAGAATTTGTTACAATATCATAGGTGAGGATCATGGTTTGTTAATAGTATATGTCCAAAAATTATAACTCAAATTCATATTACATTTTTTTAATTAGTTAATTTAATTAAAAAAAAAGACATAATTACTTTTGAAATCAATACCAATCTTTGATTTGTAAATATTGCTAAAAATATTCATAAATATATTTCATTTAAATTAACTCTATACTATCCATTTAATAATTATTGATAATCAAATATTATATTTATTATAATAATTTTTTATCATTAATATTAAAATTATAATATATAAATAAATAAAAAAATTAACACAAACAAAATCATAATAAATATTTTTAATGCCTTTCGTTTGACTACTCCATGCAGAATCAAATCATAATAAATATTTGTAATGTCTTTCAATCGTGTTTTTTTTACTACTCCATCCATAATCAAAACAAACACATTTAAATTCTTATTCAAATTTAATAAAATATTTTAAGAAATTATCCATGATCATAAAAATATTTTAAAAATTATTATGATATTTGTTAAAACTCAATTTAAATTAAATATAAACTAATAATTTTAAATTTTAAACCAACATAAAATTATGTATTTTAAGCATTTAAAAATTTATACAATTTGATGTTTTATTTTTATTTTTTTCTAAATTAAATAATACAGTTGCAAATAAATTTATTATAATCTGATAATTTCAACTAATATATGATCTCTTGCATATCAAGAAAATAAGAAAAAAATATATTTAATTTAATTATAAAACTTACTTAAAATAAATTTGTTATGTACCTATTAAATCTGAAATTCAAATGAATACAAACCAATAATTTAAAAATTTAAAAACATTTGACTCGCTTATTTAGACAGCAAATCTAAACTGAAAGCTCGGCATGTAACATTGAACATCCAACGCATGGCCTATTATTATCCAGTGCCCTAAAAACGGCATTCTAATGTTATCTACTTTCTAAAAATCGCACACGCCTAATTATGGTAGCTTTTGAAAATCATCTATGTATATATCACGGTGGAAGTATATTCACAAAGGCCTCAAAAACTACTGTGTTGCAGCGATGGGAAGAAGGAAAATAGAGATCAAAAGGATAGAAAATCCAACGAGCAGGCAAGCCACCTTCTCCAAGCGAAAAGCGAGTCTGCTTAAGAAGGCCAAAGAACTCTCCATCCTCTGTGATGCAGACGTAGCAGTACTCATATTTTCAAGCTCAGGGAAGTTCTTCGATTACGCCAGTTCAGATATGAAAAGCATACTGGACCGTTACATGACCAAGTCTGAAAAACCATCCTCGCCACAATCAGAATCCCGTGCCCTAGTCCAGTGCAGGGATAACAATCACAATACAAATCAGGATTTACAGTTAGCGAAGCTGAAGCTTCAGGGCGATCAGCTGCAGTTGATGGTGAAACATACAATGGGAGAAGATCTACAAGGATTGGATACTGAACAACTGCAGCAGCTGGATGAGAAAATGGAAGTGGGAATAGGGCGGGTGAGGGCGAGAAAGAACCAGTGCATGCTCAGCCGCATAAAGGAGATAACGAATACTGAGAAGGATCTGATGGAGGAGAATCGGAATTTGAGGAGAAAGGTGCAGGATGTCGTGAATAATCACTATCTCACAGTTGCTCCTGATGCAAAGAGACTTCATAATTAAAACGCTGGGAATATCAAATTCCAAATCGTTTTTTTGAATGATCGACAGCCACAGCGATATAATCTCGTAAAGGAAAGAAGCTCTGCATCAATATGTTTATTCTAATTTTCTGATGTGGAATTTATTTCAAAGGAACTAGCTTAACGAGGATCCTTTCAATTTGATTTTCCTTTGTCAAGACTTGATATTAGGGGATCAATTCCAATGACCTTATAGTTAATGACTAAAGTTTCATTTTTTTTGCAATGTGGCAAGGGACACTAATTGATTTGATAGTGTTTCTAAGGGCTAAGTGATAAGGGACTTATGCCTAGTCGGCTGAGCCATTATTAAAATGAGCATAAAGTTAAAAGTCCATATATTTTTATCCTAATGTGGAAAACATGGGTTCTTAAATTTTTGGGAAAATGCACATAAAAATAGGGAGTTTAGTGTAATTCAAGTCATTATCATCATTCCTTTCATTATTCTCATTTAATTTTACCATGATGAATATGGAATTTACTATTGTGAAAGTTACTTAATAATGTTACTTTGTTAACTTATTGATCCTAAGTGGATTTTAGTGTGCATTTCTCTTTGGGTTACCTTGGGTTAGGAAACTCACTCGAGGGAAAAGTGTAGGGATAATTATATCTAGTGTAAGGACTGGAGAGTACCTAGAGACTCCTTAAGGAAACTAGAACTCTTATATCCATAAGGCTATAATACTTTATTGACCACTTGTCCTCACAAGGGAAATGACCAACACTGAGACAAAATCTTATGGCGAACAAGAAAGACTCTCTTCATTTTTAAAGAGGTGGCACTCTTCTCTTAATTGATGGAATATTCTTCTTCTTCACTTAAATAAATGCAGTGGATGAGTGATAAATAGAAAACCACAACAAATATTCATATAAATCTCTCATAGAGCCTATTTACTTACAAAGAAAAACATCTCATTCATGGAAATAAAAGGGAATAAATATGCTAGGAAATTCTTGTATCTACAAGGTTTACATGTGAAAAATAAAAATATTCTTATGGAAATGGTATTAACAATGATATTCACATCATATTATTTACAATATAATCCTTTCAAATATAATCCTTTCAAAGATTCAATCAAAAATATTCTTGTATCTACAAGGTTTACATGTGAAAAATAAAAATATTCTAATGGAAATGGTATTAACAATGATATTCACATCATAATATTTACAATATAATCCGTTCAAAGATTCAATAAAAAATTGTGAGAATATTGGCTTCTAACATAGAAGTAAGTAAAACACACCATGTCATTAAGTAAGATGAAAATACACATACCATACTTACAGAGAACTTACCATGATATTTCCACTTAAACTCGTAGGGAAGAATGTAGCTACATACTTGCAATATTAGCCTTAAAACTCAATAAAAAAATCACACTATGTATGAACTCCTAAGAGTTCTTTATGGAACTTAAAATACAAATACTTAAAAGGAGTTCATAATGTTCAAAAATTTTAAAATGCTTTGTCTAAAATGCACTGGGCTCCATGTAAATGAAAAGAGGGATAAAGTCAAAAATAGGTTCATGTCATTCAAAATTACTAATGAAACGTTAAATGACTGATAACTCAAAAGAATATATTAGAAGACTCAACTAGGAAGTTACTTTATTACTATTCTAGAAATGGGCTCTCTCTCTCTCTCTATGAATGTTCTTCCATATATTTTTATAATAATACTTTCTTCGTATTCTTAGAACTACTTCACAATTATTATTTTTTACCCCTTTGTGCTAATTTAATTACATCCCTTTGGTAAATATAACTTGTAATATTCATTCCCTAAAGAAGGGCCTACTTTAAACATCTAAAAATTCCTTTAAATCCTTCACTTTTTAAAAAGTGATTTGTTGCTAAGTAATAAATGGTCATGAAGGTAATTTAATTTTTAGGTATGATAGATGGAATTTCAACCATGGAAACCATCTCCAAGTTATTGCAGCACTATGTTTTCAATAAACTCTTGTATGTGCAATTTGGACATTGGAAAATCTAGTTATGACATTTTGAAGTTAGTTACTCAATAGAGATTGATATGTTCCACGTAAATATTTGCCTTTGAATTATAACTATGCCCAATTTATCCTACATGAATTATGGGAGGGCATTTGAAACAATTTAAAATGAAATATGGTCCCCATATTATTATTTTGATGAATTCGAAAGAGTCATGGATCCTCATGCAACTTCTGGTAATGTAAAATTTTTGTCACCACCTGAACACCTAGTCATTATGCCAAGTCACATGAGTACAAACAATACCTTCCAATGTCACCCAGAGATACTTCCATGTGTAATTGGAAGGATACTACCATGATTCACTAGGAGGTGTGATAAAAAGAATTGGGGAAAGGATAGGATATGAGAATGCATGAAAATAATCTACGTATGGATAATAATAGGGATGAGGAGGTAAAAATAATGAAGCATAAAATGGAGAGAAGTGTGGAGTGTGGGATGGCAAGGTAAAAAATGACTAAGTGTAAGATGGAGTGAAGTGAGGTATAGCAATCCATTTCAAAACCTATGGAGTGGTATAAGTTAATACTTGACAAAGATGAATTAATGGAATGGAAAAAATATCATGTCTCCTTCTTGTGGATATATGATGGTGCTTCAAAGAAAAATATAGGGGTGGCTAGAGTGAGAGGGGCCATTCTAAACCCCAATGGAAATATAGAAATTCAGTATAGTTGGGGGATTTATAATCTTACAAATAACTCGATAGAGGCATGTGGCATATTGCAAGGAATTTTTTTCCTAAAGAAGTAAAAATTGAGGACTTGGTGGTACTTGGAGATTCATAGATAATTATCAAACACCTAGTTCTCAGAACATTTCCCTAGGGTTGTAAACTATGAAATATCATAGACCGAATTAGAGACCTGAAATTAGTCTTCTCCAATATCAGATTCTTCCATGTTTTGAGAATGCACGATTCTATGGTTGACAACTTCGCAAATAGAGCAGTTAGTTTGGAGGTATGGGTCCTTGTAATAAATGGCTCCCTTAACTTTGCTCCCATACCATAGAAATTGTTTGTATTGTGCATTATATCCTTTAGAATGGGGCTTCTAATATCTTAGGGACCTCTCCATTAAATATTGGCATATGTCTAAGGAGACGTAGCATTGTATTTAACCAAGAAATAAAGAGAACTTGTTGGGACGAGAATGGTGAGTGGCCTTCGATTCCAATAACCTATTCACCATGTCAAAAAACACTCAATTTATTTGTTATGAAAGCATATCACAAAATAGAAGAAAAGATAGATCAACGTCTTAGAAATCATCCTCTTCAAGGGGGCAACCTCCTTTACATTACATAAATCAACAATTCTTGGATGAAAACCTACCTTATATATAGGATACTAAGGGGTTACAATATAACAATATGGAGACTACATGGGCACAAAAATAAAAATAATGGGGCTACACCTATGGGGCACAATAATAACAATATGGAGAATACATGGGAACAACAACAAAAATAACGGGCCTACACTAAAAATAACAATAAGGGGCTATGCTAGCATTATAGGGACCTAACATGCCCCTCTCCTTAAAACAAGTGTTGTCCTCAATGCTTGATTAGTTATGGATGCTTATGTATAAAATTCTCATCCTCCCATGTAGAATCTTCAGTAGGTAAGTTCTTCCACTTGATGAGATAATCTGAAATTGATCAATTATGTAGCTGTCATTTTCTTATTTCTCTGACTGCTTCAGGTTCCAATATTATTTTTCCTTCCTTGTCAAGTTCTAGAAATATTGTTTGAACTAGGAATTTGTCACCTATAACCTTCTTTAAGCATAAAACATGGAAAACAAGGTGCACTCAAGAAGATGCAGGAAGCTCCAATTTGTATTCCATTGTAACAATATTTTGCAACACCTTGTAAGTACCATATTACTTTGGCGATAATTTATTATCCTTCTTAGCTTGCTTGAGGGACATTTGTTTTTATGGTTGTAGCTGTAAAAATACCCAGTCACCTGCATCAAAACTTATTTTTCTACGATGTTGATCTGCATGTTGTTTCATTCGATTCTGCACCAAATTTAGGTTATCCCTTAAGATTTGGAGAACTTGTTGTTGATGCTCGATTTTATCTTCCACTACTCGAACCTTAGAATTTTCTCTTAAAGATGGTTTCGATGTTTGAAACTCTAGTGAGCACAATTGTGCAATTACGCCTCGTTGTTATTTCTTTAGATGCTTTTTCATGCCATTACAACTTATTATCTTTCTTGGTTTCCTTGTGATACCCCTCAATTCAACTTCCTTTCCTTCCAAAAAAATTCAAGAAAATTTATTGAAAATTAAAAGCTATCATACCCAAATATTGTAACCATTGAACTCCTAATACAACATCAACACCACCCATTGGAATGGAAAGCATTGGGTTATTCAATACATAGTCCCCAATGGTTATCTTGATATTATGGCACTTTCCAGAGCAATTTATAGTTCCTACATTTGCAACCATCACTTGACACTATGGTGCTAGATATAGGAAGCAATTCAATTCCTTGGCTATCTTACAATGAATAAAATTATGGGTACTACCTGAATCAATCAACATTATTACCCTTTTCTTCTTGATATGTCCTTCTTTCTTCAGAGTTTGAGGAGTGTTAATTCCTACAAATTCATTACAAGATATGGTCGGATTCATTTCTTCTTTCTCTAAGGTCATTTATTGGTTTATATCCTCTTCTTTTTAAGTTTCTTATTCCTTTTCTTCCTTCTCTTCATAATCTATTTAAACTATTTTATTCTCAGTTCACTTTTGACCTTTAGTGTATTTTCTATCACAACCGTAACAAATCTCTTTTTCTATTTTTTCTTCCAACTGTTGTGGTGTCAACCTTGTAAATTGTGGAAGGCTAGGAGTAACAAAACTTCCATATTTATAGGTATGAGTGTTAGGCTTCCTTGTTGCCATAATTTTTCTTTCATTTTTTCTTTCCAACCTAAATGTATTCTCCAATGTATCAGGTTCCCAAAGGTGAACTTCATGTTGGATATTATCTTTTAAATTCCCTATGAAGGCATCAATCATATGTTTCTCTGGAACATCATTTACCCCTATATTCATATTTTGGAAGTCCTCAATGTGCTCCATCATCGAACCCTTTTGTTTGATATCTATCAATTGGATAAAGAAGGTGTTGCTCTTTTTATCCTCATAATGTGTTATCATTTTTTCTGTAAAAATTCACCAAGTGACAAGTGGTTTACGAGAACAAATCCATCGATACCATACAAATTGATTTTTTTCTAAATATTAAGTTGCAATGTGTACCTTTTGTGTGTGTTGCATTATGGAGCTCAAAGTATTGCTCCATTTGTAGTATCCATGTTATCGGATCATTGCCATAAAAATTTCGCATATCGGTATTTGGAATATGGTGGGTCTTCAATCCAACATTAGAGGCTATGGAATCATGAATAACATTTTAATTTTTCTCATCATGAGTTTCATCCAATACCCTTTCACCATTAGGAAGAATTTCTTGTAGCAACTTTGTCAAATCTTTTTTTAAACCATTCTTCAAATCTTCCATGTTTCCTTTCATTTTTTCTTCTATACCATCCATATTAGCTTCCATGACAACTTTTAAACCATATATGTCATTTTTTCTTGTTCTTTTTGAGATTGAAATTTGTTGCACTTGATCCCGTAATTTTGATATATCATGTTGCAATTTTTCCTTTCCATGCGTCATAGTAGAGTTTTCTGAGGGTCTAATGTTTTAAAATTCTTTTTTGGAGGCATTTTAGAACCTAATATAGATATATATGTTTCAATATTCCCTTGGAATCATTTCAAACTTATTTTTCAAACAAAATTTATAATTAAAAAAAAAAAATACACACTTTTTTCTTTCTTTTAGGAGTTCTGCCTTGAAATGATTGTAACTCTGTAGTTTCGGATCTCCAAGATCTAAACTTTGGTCCTGTGGTATCCATATGAGTCTTTTTTCCAATTCCACAAGTTATACCTAATTTGGATTCTTCAAGATAAATTTATTCCCAATCTCCCACAATGGCCTAATTATGGACTAGTTCAATAGAGCGAACTTGTACGGCATGCCACGTGTCACTATTTTGACCTTAGGACACGAAATTGATACACAAGAAACTAAATTCCATTCAATTTCAGCCACTTTTTACAGAATTCAAATCTGATGTCTGAAATGAAAGTTATGAGGATTTTTCCTCGGCCTTATGTTTGAGATAAAATTGTGGAGCCTTCAAAAATCCTAACTTCCTCAAATCATATCTCCGAAAATATAGCAAACCAATATCTGAAATTTTTACACAAAGTTCCTCGGGATTTCTACTTCTCATGGTAAAAAATTCGGCTTCTAAACCTTCGTATAAAGAACTTTATATAAAAAACCCAAATATGGCATTTTTGCAGCAGTGAAAGCCTAGAATCTAAAGCTCTCATACCAAATGTTATGAAACCAGCTCACAAAATAGAAGAAAAAATAGATCAATGACTTAGAAATCAGCCTCTTCGAGGGTGAAACCTACTTTACATTACATAACTGAAGAATGCTTGTATGATACAAATGAAAAAACCTACCTTCTATATATATGAGTTTAAGGGGTCATAATATAAAAATATGGGGACCACATGGCCACACCAATATCAATAATGGGGCTACACCTACAGGGCACAATAATAACAATATGGGAACTACATGGGCACAAAAATAAAAAATAAAAATGGGGCTACACTAAAAATAACAATAAGGGGCTACACTAGTATTATAGGGACCTAACATTATTGTAATGGGACTTATTTTCATGAATGTTGTAGGCAAAGTATGGTCATATGTTCATGAATGAGTCATGATCAATGTGATGGTCATGAAGAGGCATATATTTTTGCTTGATATGGAATGTTGGAAATATGCTAAGGAATCACCATTCAAGGAAGGGCGTTGAGGTATGTAGGTGGAGTGTCGCTGCATAGACGCCCCCCTCATTCTTTTTGTAGGGACACAATTTTAGCTCTTGGAGTGTTATTTCATTGGTGCAGTGGGCCTTCCTCTAAAGGAAGGAGCTATTTTTATTTTTTGTACTTTGTTCGAGGGTAACCCAGCTCTAGTTTCTCTCTTCTAAGTTATTAGTCTCATTACATGTTATCTATCGTAGGAGGAGTGGAGGATTAGTGATAGCTTCAATAGTGCCAAATTTTTTTGGAATGGTGAATATGTTGGAAAAAATATAAGAAATTATGAAACCACTCCTTCCAACAAAGAACAAGGTAATATTTGTGCTTATTTTTCTATTTTTAATTCAGTTTATATTGTGGATAAGTGGTTGGATTAGTGTGACCTTTATACGTTGAGCATGAGAATTAAAATAGAGTAGAGCTCAACCTTAATCTACTAGTAAGTTTGACTCCTCACCATTAAGAAACAAGGTAAATGTTTGCACAATGCCAATTTGCATGAGTTCACTTTGAAGTGTGAAAAATCCTAAATCTGGATTCCTACTGCAACAAATCTAAATTACTTCTGCTATTATTTTTCATAATTATTTCATTACAGTGAAATATTGAGGTAATTACTGAAGAAATCTACATAAATAATGTTGCAGGATCAATCTAAGTGTTGAAACAAACTGAACAAAATACAACGAAAAACATCCACATTTGACACAGTTAATTTTGGACTAAGTCCCCAAAAAAACCCCAACTCAGGAAAATCGGTGCAACAGATCTGAGGGTTTTTATTATTAAGCAGCAGAATCTTGAGTACAACTAGGGTGCCAATATTTGGCTCACCCTTCATAGAAATCTAGACAAGTGATGATTTTGTGAGATATACTTCACTCTACAAATCCTCGGCGAATCTGAATAGCGCTGGTGAAGCCCCTCTCTACCTCTGCATGATTCCTACACTGGAACTGCGTAAGACTGCATGGGAAAGCTCTGGAATTGCATCACCTCTGCTCAACAACTGATCTAGGCTGATCTAGAACTGGATTTTAGCCCTCTTGGCTCAGAAACCCCAGCTCCTAGCTTTCTCCGGACTAAATCAAAGAGGCATTGTATCACTTCTACATTGGTTTCTTCAGGAACTGTGTCACCCCTTTAGAAAATTGCATTGTCTCTCTCTGTGTCTCTATTGTCTCTCTCTGAAATGCACTTATGGTCTTCCTAACCAGTTACTACTTCTGCCCCTCTCTGGATCTAATAATTGAATCAACATCACTTAGAAAACCCTACCCTAGTGATTCGATTCTGACCAAAAGCTGTGTCTCCTCACACAAACTCAAAAATGCTAAATTCTCAATGTGCTCAATGTGTTTTTCCATAGGCCCCTCACCCTCCTTATATTCTTATGTTGACCCTTCAAGGGCCAAGATTAAAACATAATCAAGGACTAAGATTAACTTGGAGGTGATCCATGAATTTTTCTGGAAGATTCACACTTAGTTTAATTAATACCCTTTAATTAATCAGTTTCCTTAAGTTTAGACGTAGGAAAACATTAAAAAATGGTTAATTAATTTAATTAAACCATCTCTAAGTGGAAATTTCCAAAACCATTTCTGGGTTTTATGGAATACATGTGTCCTAGACTATATACAAATTTACAAGGCTAGAGCACATCCAATGCTACCATAAATCAACAGTCCCTCTTAGCGAGGAAAGTGCTCTAGCAAAACAACTCAATGTGCTGCTCTGATTTCTGGAACATCTGCTACTGTGTTGTTCATGTTTCTCACCAACACTGCATAAGAAAATGTCACCTCTATACTACTGTTGACTCTGCATACTGCTGCCAACTTCCACTATACTGCAACTCCCTCTGAATTTTGCAACCATGTTGTTGCACTACGTGAGCATTGATCTGCACTGCGTGAGCCCTGCTCTACACTGCATGAGCACTACTCTGCATTGCGCTGCACTACTTATGCATTGCGCTGTTGCTGCTCATCTGTTGCTGCTACTCATCTACTATTGTTGCTGCACTATTGCACTGTTGGTACTTGCAACATAAAAACATCTGAAATTGGAAAAGTAAATCTACAACTAGAAAAGAATACTCGCTGCTACTAGTTTCTGCACTAGCTCTCTAAAAATAGCTACATTGTTACTGCTATGCACTGCGTGAGCACTGCTCTAGATTATTGTTGCTTTGCACTGCATGAGCGTTGCTCTGCACTGTGCTATTATTTCTCAACTGTTGATGTTGTTTCTCCCTCTCTACATTGATCAATCTCTAGTATTACTAGCCACTGCATTGTCTTCTCATATTCCGCTACAACTGTCCATTCTGCTATTGTCTTTAGGTTGTCGTACCTCACATGTGATCCAAGAGTTCGGAAATACTCAAGGATCTTGCCACTTGTAGATTCTGGATCTACAACTCCAAGTCAGCTCATTTCTCTCCTTTCGAAATATGAGCTAACATAGTACAATATCTTTCTACCTCAATATTAGCACTCCTGCTTGAGGATCTTCATTTTCCTCTTTATCCTTTTTCTTAAGAGGACATTGTGTGGCATAATGTCCCATTTCCCAAAACTGTAAGCACTTGTTCTTGGAAAATAATTCTTCTTTTACTTCTATTTCCCATTTGATGCAAGGGCAGTGTTATCTTCTTCCTCCTTCTTAGCTTTCGACCCACTACTGCCATCCTCCAAATGGATTTTGAGGAGGTCTCTCTTCACCTCTTCTTGTTGTAAGGCTGCCCACATTGCTTCCCATTGTGGAAGCCTTTCTCTGCCCAGAATTCTTTGGACAAAGACCTGATAGTCTTTCGAAATAGATTTCAGAGTGAGCCTTACCAGCTCTAAGTATTTAGGAGCAGACCCCACTGCTGACAGTTGGTCTCAGTTATCCTGAATATGTTCTCCCTTCTTCATCCTAGTATTATGCATCCTCTCCTCCAAAGACATCTGTAGCTGCTCGAAAGATCATTTGTATAGATTTTCTAGCCCTACCCACATCCCTCTAGCAGTGTTATTAACTGCTATGTGAGGTACGATATGATCCTTTACACCATCTAGGATCAATCACTTGGCTCTTGCCATATTATTCTTGAATTGTCTTAGGTGTGTTGCATCAAGAGGTTCTGCAATTGCATTGTCTATGTGGTTTTTCATATCATGTTCATCAAGGAGAAACTCAATCCTTGATTTCCAAATAAAATATTTGGAGGCACCCTCCAATCCATCTTGGTCATGCAGTCCGTTGCTAGCCATCTCCTCAACTATCGATATCTTTCTCTTACCCTTTGCTCAACTAGACTTATGCACTCCTTGTGGAGTAAGTCACTACTTCCACTGCTGCATGGGAAAAACTGAGCTTCTTTGAGTAAGAAACTCTCTGAGGTCAAGAAATCCCCAATCTTTGTTTTTCAGAAATTTTCAAACACTTATGCACCAGCACTCACTGCTGTGCAGCAACTGCGTCCTTCAGCTACGCTGGTTTGCTACACTGCAACTGAAAAAGCTTACCCCTTTGTCAACTCTCTTAGAGTGAGCCTTTTCCACGTTGGATTTCCCTCCTGGCTTGAACAACATAATATCTGGGAGGGTCTTCTAATGCTTATGTAGATCCTAGTCTCTCCTGCGATGATCTGTTGGTTCACCCTTGTTTCTCCTACACTTTAGCTTGAATAAACTCTGATACCATGTGAAAAATCCTAAATCTAGATTCCTACAACAACATATCTGAATTACTTCTCCTATTTTTTTCATAATTATTTCATTACAATGAAATATCGAGGTAAAAATTGAAGCAGTATACACAAATAATGTTGTGGAATTAATATAAGTGCTGAAACAAACTAAACAAAATACAATGAAAAACATCCACATTTGACACAATTATTTTTGGACTAAGTCCCCCAAAAAACCCAACTCAGGAAAACTGGTGTAGCAAATCTGAGAGTTTTGTATTATTAAGTAGCACAATTTTGAGTACAACTAAGGTGCCAATATCTGGCTCACCCTTTATAGAAATCTAGACAACTAATGATATTGTCAGATATACTTCACTCTGCAAATCCTCGACTGATCTAAACAACGCTAGTGAAGACCCTCTCTGCCTCTACATGATGACTATGCTAGAATTGTGTAAGCCTACATGGGAAAGCTCTGGAACTGTGTCACCTCTGCTCAACAACTAATCTAGGCTGATCCGAAACTGGATTTGGGCCCTCCTGTCTCATAAACCCCATCTCCCAGCTATCTCCAGACTGAATCAAAGAGGCACTGCATCACTTTTGCGTGGTTTATTCAGGAACTGCATCACCCCTTCAGAAAAATGCATTGTCTCTCTGTGTGTCTCTACTATCTCTCTCTGAAATGCACTCCTATTCCTCCTGACAAGTTATTGCTTCTGCCCCTCTCTGGATCTAATCACTAAATCAACATCACTTAGCAAATCCTGCTCTAGTGATTTTATTCTGACCAAAAGCTGTGTCTCCTCACACAAAATTGAAAATGCCAAACTCTCAATGTTCTCAATGTGCTTTTCCATAGGCCCCTCACCCCCCTTCTTATATTCTTTCGTTGACCCTTCAACGACCAATATTAAAACATAATCAAGGGCTAAGATTAACTTGGAGGTGATCCATTACTTTATCTAGAAGATTCACACTTAGTTTAATTAATGCCCTTTAATTAATCAGTTTCCATAAGTTTAGACTTAGGAAAACATTAAAAATGATTAATTAATCTAATTAAACCATATCTAAGTGGAATTTTCCAAAACCATTTCTAGTTTTTATGGAATACATGTGTCCTAGCTTATATACAAAGTTACAAGGCTAGATCACATCTTATGCTACCATAAATCAACATGAAGCAGTGTATGGTCATGGTTGAGGCAAATCATGCTTTGAATTGGTCCAAGCTATAACAAGTTTCAGAAAGGAAAATGACAGTGTGGGAAAAGCTTAGGAAGGATTGATTTCAACACAAGCAAATTGAGGATGAAATGGATTCCCTTAGGAAAATTCTAGAAGAACCGAAGGTAACTCTTCTACAACATATTTATGCTACGCATAATTAGAATAATGGGAATCTCACTATGTGTTATTGAATATTCCTGCAATGGAAAGGAAGAATATTGAAGTATAGAACAAATATCATGGTTATTTTTTATTTTCGATGTAAAAAAATTCAGATATTATAGGTTTTTATGGAGTCTATATCTACGAAGACCCGAGTTTTCTTAAAAATTGAGCCTGGAAAAACAATATTAAAGATATTTTTGCAAGAGGTATAAAAATTTTAGATTTTGCATCACTCAAAGAGGAGGCAATATGTCACTTTTAACGATTTGTGTAGGACCACAAGCCTTGGCAACACTAAAGTAGAATAATCAATGTGGAACATATTCCTAAGTATATTTCACATGAATACAATGATGCACTAGCAAAATAACCCAAGAAGAAATCCACCAAGATGTTTTTCCTTCAATCCAAATAAAGCACAAGGATCAGATGGATTCTATTCTCATTTTTAACAGTTTTAGGAGGTAATAAAATTTGGTTTTTTCATAATGGTGGGTTATACTTGAAATATAATTTGTATGGGTGGAGGAATAAATTCTTCATTTTTATCCCTAATTCAAAAATATATAAAACAGGCATTATTTTCAAGATTCTGACTGATATCACTCTATAATGTCGCTTATAAAGTGATCTTAAAGATTTTTTCCAAAAGGATTAAGCCTGTTTTTCCCATAATTATCTTAGAAAATTAGGAAGGATTTGTGCATCAAATATAGATATTTTATAATATCACCCTAGTTCAAGAGGTAATCAACTGCAGCCAAAATTAGGAAGACAAAGGCATGATCATCAAACTATATATGGAAAATTCCTTGTAAAAATAATTCATGATTTCATCCTCAATGCAATGGAAAAATTTGGCTTTGATGTTAAATTTACTTGATGGGTTTCTTTATGTATCAAAGAAACATGGATTTCCCCTTTAATTAATGAAAGAGTGGTTGGTTTCTTCTAAGCATTTTGAGGGCTTTGTCAAGGCTGCCCCCTATCTCATTTCTTATATATATTATCATGGCAGGCTCTCTTATTCATAGGTTGGAATATGAAATAAGTTATGTGAACCTTATAGGAATTCGATTTTCCAGAGGTATCAAAAGAATCAACCACTCTCAATTTTTTTTTGGCACACTCTTTTTGGGGGGTGCCTCCATAATAATAGCTAGAAGGTTTTTAAATATTTTGGATTCCTTTCTTGAAGCCTATAGAGGCCAAACAAACTCAAGGAAATCATAGATTATACATGGAATGTATGATTAAGGAAGCAAATAAAAATTCAAATAATTTTTGGTTTTCAAATGGTTAAATCATGGAAGGAATTCAAATATCTAGGATTCTAATCTATCTTAAATCAAATTCATATCAAGCATGGGAAAGAGGCCTAGAAAAAATTAAAAGGAATTTTTCCTCTTGGGGAGCTCAATGGCTCAACCTTGTTGTGTGTGTTGTTATTATCAAGGTAGTTCTCTCTTATTTTCCTTTAAACTAATTATCAACTCTCCTTGCTCCACAAAACATCCTTTCAAATTTAGCAAACTAAACCCACAAATTTTTATAGTAAAGTGGTAAGGAAAGTTCCAAAAAAAGTCAATTTCTTAAATGGGATATAGAGGATCCCCCTAAAAATTATGGGGGTTTGGGAATATGGTATCCATTGCTAATGAATAGGGAAATATGAGAAAAACTAATCTGGATATTTTTCACCTAATAAGAAGACTAATAGAAAGTAATCTTGAAGGAAAAATATGTTCAAGGAGAAAGAACTCAATGCTTGGAATCAATCCAGATAATGAAAGGATGTTCCTTGATCTGGAAATTATTTGTTTTAGCATCACCCCTCATCTTCCCATAGTTGTATTGGAAGCCAGGAAATGGTAACAATATTAATCTATGGATTAATAATATTATGGACCAACAGCCTCTTGAGCAATATACTGAATTTCTTTCCTTGAGATAATATATTTTTTCTCAAAGAAAATTTACATTGAGTGACATCTACAATTGGGATGAAGATGGAAATTGGATGAATTTGAATTTAATGAATTTTCCACCAAATATCTAGTGCTTGAGTGTCAAGCTCTATGAACGGTTGATTGTGTGCATGGGAGAAAGGAGGATGAAGATCAAAGGAGTTAGAATTCTTCAGATTATTTAGTCAAGGAAGGCTATCTAACTTTTCTCTTTCATTCCAACGTGCCTCCAAAGCCAAGCATTTGGGAAAATTATGGAAAACTAATGTAGTATATTTTTCAGGATTTAGTATTTTTTCTATATATATAGTATTGTAGGTGATTATTCTTGTTTGAAAATTGATAAGAAAAAAATTTATGAAAATATTCAATAAAAAACATGTAATTTACTATTAAAATCAGTAAATTTTTGGCAAATATCATCCATTTAATAATATATATGTAAAAAATATAAGCGAATTTTTAAATAAAATGACGACTTTTTTTTTCTTCAGAAAATGTCCAAAAAAATAGCCCATTTGCTAAATTTCCCCCCTAAAATTTTCCATGGACTAATGTTAATCCAAAGATAAATTCCTTTATTTTCCTCCTTGAACATAATAAAATATTGACAACGGAGAACCTTAGAAAGAGAAACATCAGTGGCCCACCAATATGCTTTCTTTGCAAGAAGCAAGTGGAAGATATCTCTCATATTTTTTTTAATTGTGAGTATACAAAAAAGGTATCAATGGAGACAACACCTCCTCTCCACATCAGGGTCAAATGGCCATATTAGCTGCAAGAATTCTTCTCCTCTTGGGAAAAAAATTACAAAAGAAACCTTAATGGAAAACTCTTCTTAAAATTTATTCGGAATCCCTTCCCAAATTTATATGTTGGAAAGTTTGGCTTGTTAGGAATAATGTAATATTTAATAACAAGCTTACTCTTCCACAAAGAATGTAATATTTAATAACAAGCTTACTCTTCCACAAAGAACTACAATTAAAGAATTATCATTGTGTGTTGAATTTGAGTCTCAAAAGCAATATCATATCTACTCTGTGAAAGAGTTGGATCAGTTAGAGCAAGTATTGTTCAATAAATTGATAGGTATGGAATAACATTCCATAAATTACTGGTTAGGATAAGAAAACATGGGAGAATTTTGGAAGCTTAGAATGATAGATGTAGAATATAGAACTTGGAAGAATAGTAGACAATGATGGATTATCTATTTTGATGGGGCATCCAAATGAACCAGGAGTGGTAGAAGGGGAGGGGTTTTTTATGTCCCTAATGATAATAAATGTAGAAGACAGAAGTTTGGACAAACACACGGGAGCTCACAGGTGCAGATCACCAGGAGCTCCCACCAGCAAATGCATTCGCTTGGAGTTCTTCATTAAGCATCAAGAATTAAATAGATACATAGGCAAAACAGATTCCTAATTAATAGGAACTGAATGTCAAATAAAGAGAAAATCATAACTACGTAACCTATTCTCCATTAATTTCTAACACCCCCCCTTAATGGAGAAAGGGATTTTTAAACACACCTAAAGTATCCCTAAACAAATCAAACTTTAGTCTTCCTAGTGGCTTAGTGAATATATCAGCCATGTTATCACAAGAATTACAATGCTCTACAGAAATCTCTTTGGACTGCACTTTCTCCCTAACAAAATGAAATTGAGTGTCTATGTGCTTAGTGTTTTTATGAAACACAGGATTGTAAGCCAGTTTGATGGAACTCTGATTGTCGCAATTGATGATTGTAGCTTCTGTCTGTTCTTCCTCTGCATCTTGGAGAAGTCTACGCAACCAAACTACCTCACATGTCACTGCACACATAGCTTGATATTCTGCTTCTGCCGAGGATAAAGCAACAGTATGCTGCTTCTTGCTGCACCAAGAGATGACCCCGGAACCAATGTTGAAAGCATAACTTGTAATTGATCTTCTGTCATCTAGATTTCCCGCCCAATCAGAGTCTGTATAACCTGTCAACTTAACATCAAATGAGTCAGAATACAAAATACCAAAATCTGATGTTCCTTGCAGATACCTTAATACTCCTTTCGCTGCACTCCAGTGACTGTCATGAGGTTGATTCATAAACTGACTCAAAACACTCACTGCATAGGCTAAGTCAGGTCTTGTTGTAGTCAAATAAATAAGACTACCAACCAACTGTCTGTACAATGTTGCATCTGCATATTTCGAACCATCATCCATCTGAAGTTTGCTTACCTGCGTAAAGGTATTGCGTGCTTTTCTCTGGAGGAATATCAAACAGCTATGGTTGCATTTAAGGCAGGATCTGTTCTTGATGCCGACAACTCAAAGTTTAAGACTGGACAGGTAGATTTAAACAGGCTCACGGCCTTGAAAAAAAAATCTGTTTAATGCAGAACTAACAGACATCCAATGGATAAAGCTTACCACTCGAGCTTACAAGCTCTATCCGATCTATTACAAGCTCTGTCCAATCTGCTCCACCTCCAAGCAATGCCACTAGAAAAAATGACTTCACCGGCCACTCACAACAGAACGGACAGATCTACTCCACCTCCAGGCGATCCACAGCACATAAAAATGCCTTCATGGCCTTGGTAAAACACCTTCACGGCCTTCACACTCAGCCTCTCTCAGCTCTCCCTGAGCTCTGATACCATGATAAGAAATGCAGAAGACAAAAGTTTGGACAAACACACGGGAGCTCACAGGTGCAGATCACCAGGAGCTCCCACCAGCAAATGCATTCGCTTGGAGTTCTTTATTAAGCATCAAGAATTAAATAGATACATAGGCAAAACAGATTCCTAATTAATAGGAACTGAATGTCAAATAAAGAGCAAATCATAACTACGTAACCTATTCTCCATTAATTTCTAACACCTAAATATGACAGAGTGTTCGATCATACCACAAATAATCGGGTGAAAGAGTTCCCAATCCTAGGAGACTTCCTCCTTATGAAGGAAAAATCTTTGGAAAATATCATGAAAAGAGCCCCGAAAATGGTAAAAGACATTCCATCAAAAATATACTTTCATGTATTACAAGACCATAGCAAAGAAGTACACAAGCTTGTCAATCATGGATGAAAATTTGCACATTAATGGCCAAATTAGACCATCAATTATCCCTTGATGGAGTCTAATAACTCAAAAAATAATTTAACCCAATGCAGAGATCAGGTTCATAGTCATCAAGGCCTTTATTATCAATCAATAGCTTTATATGTTGTAAATGTTGTGTTTAGTTGAGGTGATTTTGTAAGCTATATACTTAACAAAAATCCCATTTTCATTATTTTAACTCAGTATGCTCCTCACAAAAGTTTAGCATATCTCTTAGATATAAGAAAAATGATAAGAAAAAAAATTGAAGAAATTGAATTGTAATTCATGTATTTGTTACAAGCAAGATACAGATTTATATAATATAAATAGTCTTTCTAGTTTAAAAAAAAAAAAAAAACTTACTAAATCATATTCAAAAAATAATTCATTATTAATTTGTAAATTTTTTAATAATAATAATAATATTATTATTATTTTGTGTTATCTATCCTATAAAATATATTTTTGAATAAATAAACAAATTTAAAATCATAAAAACAAAAACAACTCAAATTTACTGTTCTAACCATTTTAAAAGTCACCCCCAGAATATAAACAAATATAAACCATTCTAAAATGTATATAATTTTTCATTTTTACTAAACTTAAAATAAAAATATTAGAATAAGTAACCATTTTAAAACTCATCCCAGAATATAAACAAATATAAACCATTCTAAAAATTATAATTTTTCATTTTTTACTAAACTTAAAATGAAAATATTAGAATAAATAAATCTCCAGTTAAGATTAATCAAATATCACAATTTCCTAAAATAAATATAGTAATTAATCTAAACTAACGATCCGGCCTTTAGTTATCCTAGAAATCGTTTAAAAAAAATGGAAGTTCTTCGATTACGCCAGTTCAGATACGAAAAGCATACTGTAGCGTTATATGACAAACTCTGAAAAATATAAATCAGGATTTACAAGGACTATTGAAACATACAATGGAAGATCTAGAAGCACTGGATACTGAGCAATTGCAGTAGCTGGAAGAGAAAATGGAAGTGGGAAAGGGGTGGGTGAGGGCGAGAAAGAACCCGTGCATGCTTAGCCTCATAAAGGATATAACGAGTACCGAAAAGGATTTGATGGAGGACAAATAGAGTTTGGGGAAAATGTCGTGAATCTGATAGCTGCTCATAATTAAGAATCCAATGATTAGAGAATATATATATATATATATATATATATATATATATATATATATATATATATATATATATATATATATATATATATATGTGTGTAAGAGAGTGAATATATTAAGAATTTAATGATAAGAGAATATGTAAATTTTGTTTATATATATATATAGATAATTTGAAAGTGAATATATTATTATTATTATTATTATTATCTTCAAGCATTAAATTAATGTATAAGACTTTTTTGTTTGTGATATAAATGGCTTACTTTTGTCTATTAAGGTATACATAATCTTTTTGGTTTTGAACATTTGACCTTTTCGGAGAAAACACGTGCTCTTAATCAAAATAGTTGACAGAAATATATATCAACAATAAAATATATGATCATTGAGAATCAAAATAGCTTCTAGATTTAACTCTAAGTTTGTTATAAAATAATGAGACAATATTGTGGCTTATTAATATCATATTTCTAAATATTATGGGGAAATATCATAGCTTATTAATATCATGAGCAATCGCATGGCTTATTAAATGGGCAAAAAAAGCATAACTACTTTTAAAATAAATTTTCAACTTGTAAATACTATTAAAATATTTAAATATTATAGAATATTCACTTGAAATTAAATCCCTACTATCCATTTAATAATTATTGATTATTAAATTAAAATTGTATTATCTTTATACCAAAATAAATATACAAAGCATCATAATTATATTTATTAAAATAATTTTTTATAATTAACATTTGAATTTATTAAAATATTATCTAATAATATATAAATTAATTAATTATCAATATTTAAAAAAACTCATATAAGTATGTGTAATCTTCCATTTTTTTGTTTAACTAATCTAAAACCAAAACATGTGTAAAAAAATATTCCTTACCTAACTTAGGATTCATTTTCATTATAAACATTATATTATTTGATAGTTATAAAATATAAACAAATCATTAAAATTTAAACAATTTTATGATTTTTAATAAATACAGGTTCAAATAAATTTATTATATGTAAAAGATTTAATACTTTAAAATTTGAATGATTTTATTATTGTAAATTTTATGTTCTTATGTTTTCATTTTTTTTTTAATTAAATAAATACAAATTCAAATAAATTTATTACAATAAGTTTTCAAATTAAAATTAATTTAAATAGATAATTCAAAATTTCTATATATAAATTATTTTTTATAAATTAAAAATAATAATAATAATAATTTAATTTGATTATTACTTTTAACATAAAACTTATTTAAAATAATTTTATTATATATTTATTAAATTTCAAATTCAAATAAATATAAATTAATAATTTTAAATTCAAATAAATATAAATTAATAATTTTAAATTTTAAAAACAATTAATTCATATTGTCAATTTGTTTTTTTTGAAAAATTGTGTATATATTATTAATGATGGGAGGAGCATCACTACAAACCTCTCTCATTTCAATCAAAATATGCATTTTCTCCAAGGAAAAAAATCAAATTGAAAACATAAATATGAAAAGTCAGATAAATTGATAGCCAACTTCCAAAATGTAACTTTTTATATAGTTTTAAATCATTTTGAACCTGTATATTTTAATTGAAATTATTTTAAATTTTTACAAAAATAAATTTAGTGATGTAATTTTGAATAAAATTGTATTTTATTATTTAAAATAAAATTTAAAATATATAAACAAATTCAAAAACATATATATATATATATATATATATATATATAATAAACCAAATATATTTCACTATACTTAACATACATACGAACAAAAAATCGGAATCAACATATCAGCAAACAAATTCACTACTTTTGTCATAAGTGATACAATAATCACTTGTGCCTCTCAAATACAGAAGCACCCATTTCACTGCTGCCCAGTGTTCTTTCCCTGGATTTTCCATATACCTACTGACAACCCCAACTACATGTGAAATATCTGGTCGTGTACAAGCCATTGCATACATCAAACTTCCTACTACATTAGCATATGGTATTCGAGACATATATTCCTTTTTTTCATTTTTATTAGGAAATAAACTTAAAGAAATCTTAAAATGGGAAGCTAAAGGGACTGAAACTGGCTCCACATTGTTCATACCAAACCTTAAGAGTATTTTCTCAATATACTTCTGTTGTGATAACCACAGCTTACCGTTGCTCCTGTCTCTGAAAATCTCCATGGCCAAAATTTGTCTTTCTGCTCCTAGATCTTTCATATCAAACGTCCTAGCCATCTGAGCCTTTAACCTGTTAATCTCAGTTATGCTTTTTCTTGCTAAAAGCATACGTCAACATATAATACTAAGATAATGAATATGTCATTACTTAATTTCTTAAAGTAAACACAATGATCATATTCACTTATTATATAATTTTGACTCATCATGAAAGAATCAAATTTCTTGTACCATTATCTTGGCGGCTGCTTCAGACTATAAAATGATTTCTTGAGCCTGCGGACAAATTTCTTGTTGCGATTTTGAATAAACCCTTCAAGTTGTTCCATATAAATCTCTTCATCTAAATATCCATGTAAGAATGCAGTCTTAACATCTAGTTGTTGTATTTCTAAATCAAGTAAAGCAACTAATGCTAAGACAATCCGAATTGAAACAATTTTAACAATTGGTGAAAATATCTCATGAAAGTCAAATCATGCTTTCTAAGAAAAACCTTTCGCAACCAGCCTCGCTTTGTACCTGTATTCATTATCATCAACACCCCTTTTCAATTGGTAAACCCATTTACATCCTACATGTTTTCTATCTTTAGGAAGTTCTACCAGGTCCCATGTGGCATTCTTGTCTAATTCCTTCATCTCATCCTTCATAGCTTCTTTCCACTTATCATTGTTAGAACCTTCTACAGCTTCCTGATAGCATAAAGGTTCATCATCATTAGCGGTTAAAGCAACTGAAGTAACATAATAATCATACCTTTTAGGAGGATTTCTGATTCTCGTGGACCTTCTTAAAGATGTTTCTGGTTCCTCCACAATTTGCTGATCATTATCTGTAGGAACTTCTTCATGATCTTCATCTGAAACTTGTTCATCTTTACTATCTTCAGAATTTGAACTGGTTTCAAACTAAATATGTTGAAACTTAGGTACATTTTGTTGTTTCAATTTATTATCTACATCTGGATTATCAAGTGAAGATTCATTGAATTTAACATCTCTGTTAATGATGATCTTGTGAGTTGTAGGATCCCACAACCTGTATCCCTTAATCCCATCACCATATCCAACAAAGATATATCTTTTTTATTTAGGATCTAATTTAGAACGCTGATGTTTCAGAATTAGAGCATATGCATCACAACCAAAAACTTTCAGTTTAGAATAATCACAAGGATGACCTTTCCATACCTCTTGAGGAATTTTGCATCCTATTGCAGTTGATGGTGATCGTTTTATCAAATAGCAAGCCATAGATAATTCTTCTGTCCATAATTCCTTCTGTAAATTGGCGTTACTTAGCATACTTCTTTCTCTTTCTAAGAGATCCCTGTTCATGTGTTCAGCAACTCCATTTTGCTGAGGAGTATATACAATAGTTCTATGTCTTTCGATCCCAACTTCCTTGCAATAATTATCAAATTATTTTGAATTAAACTCACCACCATTGTCAGTTCTTAAAAATTTAATGGTTCTTCCAGTGATATTTTCTACTAATGCTCTAAACTGCTTGAAAACTGTGAATACATCAAACTTTATTTTTAACATGTAGACCCATACTTTCCTATATAAATCATCTATAAAAGATACAAAATATGATGATCCTCCATATGAGGTTGTAGGAGATGGACCCCAAACATCAGAATGGATATAATCAAGGATTCCTTTACTAGTATGTTTTCCAGTTTTAAATTTATGCTTGCTTTGTTTCCCATATATACAATGTTTGTAAAAATCTAACTTAAAAGACTTTAAACTAGGAAGCAACATACGATCAGATAAAAATTTTAATCCTCTTTCGCTCATATGGCCCAACCGTTGATGCCATAATCGAATAGAATCACTGTCATTTTCAGATACAGTAGAAGCATGATCTGAACCTGTTCTTCCTTCTAACTGAAAAATATTTCCAACCTTCTTTGCTTTCATTAGTATAGGATTCCTTTGTAAATTTTCATTACTCCACCTTGAATAAGATTTTTATATCCATTTGTGTCTAACACTCCTAGAGAAATAATATTTTTTCTGAGTTCAGACATATTTCTTACATCAGTAAAGATTTTAATTGTCCCATCAAATATTTTAATATGGATGCTCCCAATTCCCACAACATTACATGAGAAATAATTACCCATGTAAACTACTCCATCATTGATTGATTTATAATATTTAAACAACTATTTATGGATGCACATGTGATTGGATGCACCAGAATCTAATAGTCAATGTTGATCATGATTTGAAAAATTAACTGATAAAACTTCACCACTTATACCTGAACTGGATGCCAAACCTGAACCTGTATCTGTCGTGTTTTCTTTTTTATTTTTTGTTGAAGAGTCTCCTTTGACTGTTTATTGTCTCTTCCAACAGCCCTTCTTCAAATGTCCCAATTTGCCACAAAAGCATCATTTTAGCTTACTCTTCTTCCCTTTCGATTTTGACCGAGAGTTGTTTTTCTGACTGAAGCATTTTTCTTTAGATCGAACTCTAACCATCATTGCTTCTGATGTAGAGGTTTCTAAATCTAACCTTTTCCTGGTTTCTTCAAATAGCATAGTTCCAACAACATCATCAAATTCAAGGGTTTCTAATGAACTAAGACTTATAGAAGTAACAAAATGATCCCATGACTCAGGCAAAGAGCATAATAAAGTTACAGCTTTATCTTTTGAATCAAAATTTACTTCTATGCTATCTAACTGCACCAAGAGAGTATTAAAGGTATTTAGATGATCGGTTATTGATGTACCTTCCTTCATGCGCAAGATGTACAACTGTATTTTCAGAAGAATCCTGTTTGTTAAGGATTTAGTCATTTACAATTTTTTTAGCTTTTTCCATAGACCAGCCGATGTTTTCTCTGACACGATGTTAAATAAAACATCATCTGCCAAACACAATCATATGTCGCTCAGTGCTCTGTCATCGATGTCACTCCATTTGTCAACTGTCATGGCGAAAGGTTGTTTGGATTTTCCCAAAAGTGCCTTCGCCACACCTTGTTGTACGAGTAAATCGTGCATCTTGACTTTCCAGATTTCGAAGTTATTCCTCCCATTAAACTTCTCGATCTCAAATCGAGCACTTTGAGTTTTTGACATAGTTAATTTATCTTCTCACGCAGCGCAGAAAGCTTCACACATCACTTTCATTAACATCACATGTAGCGTCTTTTGAACAAAAAAAAAATAAAAAAAATTAGGATACCTTAGAATTTGCCATAAAATATACAGCATCAACTCTTCTCTATTCAAGTAACTCACACTTCGTCGATAGTCTTGCAGAAAATTACAAGCCTTAATTCGTAATGCAAAAAAATATACAATTGGTGTATCTTACCACGCATTAAACCTGCAGAAATGCCTCTGCGCTGAATTTTCTCCATTAAAGTTGCAACCAATACTTGTGATGTGATACATCCTATGAGAAGCTTTGGAGAAGTCATGATATTTGGCCATAATAAGTCCTTCCTTCGAGCCCCAACTACTCTTCCTTAATGAGGCTAGCCTGTAGCTTATTGAAACTCATTCGCAGATGGGTCTCTGCTTACACACAGGCTCCATTAATCAACAATGAAAGAACCAGTTCATGATGCTCCTCCCACTTGAACCGCAGAACCAAACTCTGATTTATACAGGTATATGTCGGGACTCGATTGCTAAGAACAGCCTATCGCCAAGGGACAGACCGACTAGGCGATTTGTAGACTCTCCTCCCACTCAGAATAATATAACCACAAGCCACCGCTCAGTCTTCACGCAAGCTCATATGGACATCATGGTAACCGAAGAGCTTCTCTACTCTCACATGTCCACGCAAGACAACAGAAGCTTTGGTCAACGGTTCATGCAGAAAAATTTCAGTTCTGCTCTATGCTCATTCAGCCATGGTCCATGCACACACAACAAACCTACAGCAATCCTGCAGCTCGATCCATGCAAACGTAGATCTGGTCATTTCGCGTCTCCAGTTCATGTGATGTTCTTACGCTATAAACAAAAGCCTTCAATCGGCCATGCAGTTCAATGGCCATGGCTCTGATACCAATTGTTAGAGTATGCACAACAAAATTAAATAATTCACACACACTTAGCATTCAAATGGAGACAGAATTTAGCGTGGTTCACCCAACCAATCTGGGCTACATCCACAAAACAGAGGTATCTTCTTTCTTATTATTCAACAGGATATTACAATAGCAGATTTCTCAAATCTGCACTTCCTCTTCATCTCATCCCTCATATCACATTTTTCCTCACAGGCTTACAATTTATAGATGTAGAGAAGAAACTGAATAATAAATTCAATTCCATCCTATCACAACAAAATAGGATTAATTATCTCCTCTTCAAGATTTGATGCCATCAAATTAGCAACAAAAAACTATTGTTGGCATTATCCATGAGATTTTAGCCAAAAAATAATATGAAAAATCTCAACAATATTTTGGGTGCCCTAGAAGTTTTTGATGATGCTAAATCCATTTCCACCATCAAAATCATGATTCAAATACTATTACTGTAAGATTTCTTAAATTTTTTTGACCCAAATTCCAACCAATTTTAACCTTCAGAACAATTCCTCCAACTCATTAAACAACTCCTTTTATATATATATATATATATATATATATATATATATATATATATATATATATATATATATATATATATATATATATATAGATATTCTCCAAATTTCGAATAAAATTTGTTTTTCGATTCTTTTCGCAAACGTCACTGTTTTCATTGGGTGTAGTTTGAAAGTGTAAGGAATTGCGGAACCTTACTCTTTCCCTCAAATTCAATAATATTTTTGTGCTACAAATTCAATAATATAATTGTGGTAGAAAGTACATACACATAATATGACAATACACATAAATTTAAAGTTGTCAAATTCAAAAATATGGTATTTCCAATACATTTACATTTAAATGATATATATATATATATATATATATATATATATATATATATATATATATATATATATATATATATATATATATATATATATATATATATATCCTATGTGTGTGTGTGTGTGTGTGTGTGGTTTAAACTTAAAAGTATAGTATTTACACTGTAAATTTAAATGCTGATTAAGTTTAAATTATAATCAAAATTGAAATTAATAAAAAATGAGGAGAATTTCATTTTCAACCCTTTTCTATTTTTTTTATTAGCTAGAATGTGATTGTTTAGAATTGAACCTATAATCACTAACTTAATGAAAATTTATTTAATTTGAATGCCAAGTGTTAATATTTTATTGTAACAATTATCAACTGAACATTAACATTGTAAAAATAAAAATAAAAATTATGTTTAACTTATTTTACTCCATCGTGACTTGTATTATTACATCACAATGTAACACAACATATTTTTGTTACAGGTTAACCTATGATACTATTCCTTTAAGTATTACCATAATTAAACTTCATGCTTAAGTTTTTTTGTTGATCTACCATATGATGTAATTCTTAAACTTTAATGTTTTATTCGTTTCATAAGATTTGTAATATATACAATTTTATGCGGTCTAGGCCATGTCACCACTGTACATGCCTAGCAGTAATACACCTGGCCACAAGCTTTACTACTTTGGATTCCGTGAGATATGTTTACTGTCAAGTTTATCTACTTACCTCTAGTTGTGGTACTTTGCATTTAAATCATTTAAATCATCCAGCGGATCTCTCGTACCATACTATTCCTTTGGATCTGTGTCTATGACAGTTGGCTAATCTGGCACCGTAGAATTAATCTGGATCTACGGCTATAGGTTTCTCCCTCCAAAATGGCTTATCAACTAAACCCCAAACCCTAACTGCTCCGTTTATTTTCATTGAGTTCGCTAGGGTTTGGTGGCTCTGCAACTCAACACATTTACCCTCACTATTCATGGCTTCTTCTCATGTTACATTATAGGTATTCGTGGCTTGCATTCTACGTCGAGGGCGTCATGGCAAGCCAGCTACAATGTCCAGTTCTTTCTTCTTTTCGCTGCCCTTAGAGCTACTGCATTCATGAACAATATGTTTAAGGTTAGAGGTCGAGTTCGAATGGAATCCTTCTGAATTCAAATGGGATCCTTCCTTCCACAGACTTTGATCTGCAACCTCGCCGAGCTTTTCTTGCCTTTCTGCAGTCATACATTCTCGGGTTCACTGCTATTCCATTCTTCTCTGCCGGAATGCCGCTCAATCCTTTCCACCACCAGGAGGAAAAGGTAAAAAAATTTCCTTTGCTACATCAACAGTTATCTTCTACATTTATTAATCTACCTTGCCCTTCTCGGTCAATGACCGCATAATTTAACCCCTACCTCTTATCTTTTGCATGGTATTATCATTTTTTGGCACCAAATTAGTACAGGTAAATGATTATAGTTTTACCCTAGTCGTTTAGAAATTGTTTCTTCTTTTCTTAAATATTTAAAATTTCAAAGTTGTTCACTAATTTACGGCTATGATAATCTAGTGCAGGTATGAATTCTTATGGATGGTTATATTTTCCATTTAGTACTGCTATGGAATACTTCATCATTTATCAATTTCTCATATGCTATGATGAATCCCCTACTTACAGGTACCCTGAATGGTCTCAACTCCACTTCGCCTTTGTCATCGCATTTTGGTGTTATAATTTCAGCATAAATACTTGTATAAGATATTCTTGGAGTTTTGGGTTTATGTATATTTGCATATGGGGTTCATCCTCATATTTTTGAACTCGGCTATAGTAGTCAAAAGTTCATTCTTAAGTATAGAATAGAGTAATATTCTCATTTTATCATTTTTGTTTAAATCCCTTCGAGGGCCCTATAAAAGTTTGAGGGTTTTTCCCAAGGTCTTTATCATAATACAATATTTGTATATTCTATAGTTTTTAGTCCTTTTCTTACTAGCTTGAGGACATTATAATATCTTGTAAACTTGGTTTTCTGAAAATATTATTTGAACAATATGCATATTGAGGTTTATGTAACAATAATTAGTTATGGATTGTGATTTACAATTATAATGGTTTTCTAAATTCGTTGTATCGTAGTAGTTGTTGCTTAGGTAGCTCTATTGTATTTAAAAGTTGAGTGTTAAAGTCGACCGAACCAGCTATTTCTCTAGTCCCTGTATATTTTTATTTGCTGGAACAATAACTAGTGTACTGGAGCCTCTGTGCTCTGGAATTCAAGTAAAGCTTCATATTAGCAATTAATATTTGAATTCCTTTCCTATTTTCTTGTTCTCAGTTAAGTAAATATTTCACCAAGATTGCCCAGTTTGTCTTTTTCCTAAGATATGTACACTAAATTGGTAGTAAAACTCAGTCATTGGGCTAAACTGTATTTTTACATAGTATTACTAATTTTACTGTAGAACATAAATACTTATTTTTCCAATAATTTAATAGGACAATCAAGAGTTTATATCGAGCATAGTAAGGAATTCACTATAAGAAAAAAGAACATTGGTGAGGGTCATGCTTGTGATGGACCTTTAAGGTCCATCACCAATGTCACATATGGTGACGGTCATTAAAAAACCATCACTGTAAGTGTATATAGTGATGGTCCTTTATGGTCCGTCACCAAAGATTCAATGACACTTTTGGTGAGGTTTGTTAAAGGCCCATCACTAATTCTCTCTTTGGTGACACTTCTAGTGACGAACTTTTAATGACCCTCACCAATGCTCTTTTTGTTACTTTTGGTGACGGTCAAAAAATGTCCATCATCATTGATCAATAAAAACCGTCACTGTAAGTGTATATAGTGATAGTCCTTTATGGTCCGTCACCAAAGAAATTTCACTTTTGGTGAGGTTCGTTAAAGGCCCATCACTAATTCTCTCTTTGGTGACACTTCTAGTGATGAACTTTTAATGACCCTCGCTGATGCTCTTTTTGATACTTTTGGTGACGATCAAAAAATGTCTGTCATCATTGATCATTCCAATGAGTTTTTGATGATGCTATGTGCCTGTTAATATATTTTATGTCAAAATATAATGATTTAATACCATTATTGTGGATATTTTTTTATAATATGTCCAAGGCCATAGTGGTTAGGGTCAGTCAATTTTTTAAGAAGTAATAAGTGTGTATCATTTCCCTCAAGTAATGACTAGTCGAATATAGATTTCCTATGAGTCAAAAAATTATTCATATCTATTAAGTTAATTATCTAGCAAATTTCATTTAGATAAATTTCCACTATTGTGTGTAGGAAATATATTATTTAATACATAATCGAGCTCTGACAATTCTATTAATGAGAAAGACCTAACAATCCTCGACAATCTGGGCACACCTTAAATTAATGCTTTGGCACACACTAACATTTCTTAGCACCCCAAATGTCTTGGAACATCTTTGTACCTAGAACATCTTGTGATGACACTGACATCCAAGCACATGGTGGGATGCCCTAGCACAACATGGAATTCTCCTAGCATGTGTTGGCATGCTGCATATAGTCCCTAGCATGCCCTGGAACACCTTGGTTGAATGCATTGACATACATTAGCACTTGGCACACAATGCCACTTGGCATGTATTGGGACCTATTATTAGTGTGCCTAGCATGCCCCTTTTCAAAAATATAAAATCCTAACTTATTAACCCTCTTACTGGTTCTTCCTTTTGTTGCCTTGACACATATTGACATACCCTGGCACCCTGTGCCACATCCTTAGAACCCAGCATGTATTGGCATATCTTGGCACTATTAATTGGCACATGATATAATTAGCACACCTTGGAACTTCCAAGCACGCTTTGGGAATTCTTAACATGCCTTGATATTCCCTAGCACACCTTACTAATTCTTAGCATACCTTGTCACTCCCTCCTTGGCATGACAACTAACACTGACCATTAACACTAGTCTCTGGCAGTACACGTTCCTCATATTCATTAACTTCCATGAATTTTTACCTAGTGCTCCCTCAATGTTTTTTCCTAGTACTCCTTAACACTCATCAACATGCATTATCACTCTCTAGAACACCTTAGCACTCTTCAACATTCCCTTCCACTTCATCACATGCATAACACTAGTCCCTGGCACATATAGGCACTTGGCACGTGTTGGCGCTTGGAAAGTCTTAGCATGTATGGAATACGTTGAGATGCCTTGGTATGATTTAGAATGGTTTAATATTAAATTTATTTGTGAAGATCAATTGTTGGAAAGTAGATGAGAAGCAACAAAGGAATACTTGGCACTTAGAATGCACTAAGACTTTACACTTGGCACCTATTGTTGCCTAGTGTTGGTGTGCCTAGCATGCCCCTCTTGGAAAAGGTAAATTGATAACTTATTAACCCTCTTATGTGTTCATTTCCTTGTAGTTTAACTTTTTTCTCCTTTTTGTTGTCTTTACAGTCCCTGACACGCATTGATACACCCTTTCACATCTTGGCATGCCTTATCACTTGGCACATATTAGCATGTTTGACATGTATTCCCACTATCTGGCACATCAAGGGGGTGAAGAGAGATGTAGTCCTAAAGTAGGTCGAGTACGAGGGCTGAGTAAGGGTTGCTAAAGGGAGGTCATGATCATCCTCCAAGAGCAAGATCATCATGTGAGGGTTTAGAATAATGTTGCATACCTTAATGGTCGGTTTGCGCTAGGAAGTAGGATGGCATATTCTTGGTTCTCTTCTGGTAGATCAAGCTTAAGAGAGGTTTCTAATGAGAATCTGGGCATGTGATTTCAATGGTGTCTTTGTGTGAAGGCTGTATCAAATTCTGAAATGTTGAAATTTGCAACAAGAAAGAGTGAGATTGGAAGCCAGAAAGGACAAAAAAAAATGCACCCACACTGGTGAGGAATTTTGATGCACCAGAAGTGAGGAATGTGGGGCCTCTAATTTATTTTTCCCTTAAATAAATTGGACAATAAATTGTAATTTCATCTCATAACAACTTGTGTCAGTTATAAATTAAGTCATGATGACCGAGTTAGCTCAAGAAATTCGAGTTGAGGGTCTAATATGAGGCATCTAGAGGGATTCTAATATTTTTGGTGTCCAGTTGAAGTTGATGCATTAGTGGGGTGCAAGTGTAATTAACTCAATTAAATGAGTTAAAATCAGTTTAACTAGTTCTAACTCGGTGATGAGCTAATGAGAGGTCCAGTGAATTAAATTAGATTTAATTCACAATGAGTGATCAATCAGATAAATGATAATTCACTATTAATAGTTGCACGCATGTTAGTTTCGAGTAATACCTAGTTGAGACAGAGGTTAAAGGGAACACAACTATCAGTTGTATTCAGAGAAAATTTCCCATCTGCAATTATAAATTCATTGGGATGCCATGATGGATTGCGCAATCAAGGAAGACTGATTTTCCTAATTAATAAGGAGTTAATTCCCTAGTAATTGAATGAGCAAGGCAGGCTGAAGTAAGGATGAGAATTGGCTAAGTACTAGACTGATTTTTCCTAGATCAACGGGAGAAAATATTTGACAAAGTGTTGGAGAATCTCATGAGAGATTAAGCATTGTATTGTTTCATGATTCCTTGATTTAATACACAATAGAGATAGAGAGGTTTTGATTAGTTGTTTTCCCCAAACACATCATGTTGTTGTGCGATTGATAATTTATTTCTCTTACTTATATGTGATTTTGAAATCGTGTTTTGTTTCCTTAAATTTCAGGAAGGATTAAGTATCTTGTTTTAGTAGATTACAAGATCAGATTGAATCTCGTTGGTTAGATTTTCTACATGGTATCAGAGCGGGATTTTTATGGGCGGTGAGTTTTTAGAGAATATTTGAAGATTTTGGTGTAAAATTTTCGAAACCAAATAGAATATTTGGATTCCTTGCGAAAATATACCCAAATGGAAAGAAAAAAAATTAGTCAAATTGGAGCTCGGATGAGGGAGATATCATCGATTTAAAATCAACTCTTTTTTAGAAACTTTTTATAACTTCGGGACAATTATATTGTGCGTGAGTCAAGAACCTATATGCACTTGAGGTACTAGATGCATGCAAAGCTTTAAGGAGAAAGGAAAAAGTTAGAGACTTGGTGGTTTAGAGGGAGAAAAAATTACCTCTCAACATGCATCCTCATGAGAAGCAGTCTCAGAAGGTTGTGTAGTAACTGCCACAATTGGAGAAGCAGAGAGGAGACCGAGTGGAAGCGTCCACTCAAGAAGAGACCACTATGAGGGGGAAATTTCGAGCCAGATGGGAAGAGGGAGCATCCATACCTCGAGGTGTAAGGTGGGGTTATGTGTAGACATAATCCCAAGATAAGAAATTTGGGCAAGGTCCATTGAGATGGCGTGTCTCATGGATCGAACCTGGCTACGAGGAGCCCACAGTACAGAAATAGTGGGAAGGATCAGTTAGGTTGATGTAGTCAGATGTCAGCAAGACATAAATCAAAGTGACAGATGTCAAAAACTGGAGCACAAATAGAGTTAGCAACAGTTCAAAGGGGCACAGATGCAGATGTCAACAGCAGTGCAGAGAATTCAGTACTAGACAAGTGCAGTAGCTAGCAGCAGTCAGAGGACTCTGATGACAGATGCATTATAATGATTCATTTTTTTAGAGGCTATTTAGTTTCAGGATTTGCAGGTGCAAAAAACACTAGAGAAGTGTAGCACGCGGAACATTCCAAAGGTACCGGATGGGGATAGATTGAATTCCTTTCTTGTTGAGAGGGAGTGTTGAAATTTGCAACAAGAAATAGTGAAATTGGCGAATAGAAAGGACAAAAAAAAAATGCACCCACACTCGTGAGGAATTTTGATGTACCAGGAGTGAGGAATGTGAGGCGTCTAATTTATTTTTCCCTTAAATAAATTGGACAATAAATTGTAATTTCGTCTCATAACAAATTGTGTCAATTAAATAAGTCATGATGATTGATTTATCTCAAGAAATTCGATTTAAGGTGATCGAGGTGGATATTGGTGGCCACCCACCTATTCCACTTGGGCCCTCGCCATTGTCTCTTTCAGTTTTTAAGTTTCCTTAATTATAGCACAATTTACTATTTTTGTTATTTTTTCGGGTTCTGAACTTTCGGAGCCGTTTTAAGGACCCAAACAATGTTTTTTGGGCATTAAAGGTTTGGAAATTTCATAGAAATCATATTAGCAATTGTAGTCCTCGGAGAGATATTTCTAACGAGGTATCATGTGCATCAAACGAAGATCATATGACCAAGTTACGACCTTGGGAAGTTGGTTGCCCAACTAACCCCAACAGGGCCCATAAAATCTTGGTGTTACATCTCCTCAGGTTAGGGTTTTTGTTGTTTAGGGTTTTATCTTATTTTAAATAATAAAAAGACCCTTGATCCTTATTGTAACACAGTTCAGAGGAACATATCTATCAGTTGTATTTATAGAAAATTTACCATGTGCAATGATAAAGTCATTGGGATGCCGTGATGGATTGCACAATAAAGGAAGGTTGATTTTCCTAATTAATATGGAGATAATTCCATTGGAATTGCATGAGCAAGGCATGCTGAAGGAAGGTTGAGAATTGGCTAAGTACTAGATCGATTTTTCCTAGATCAGCAGGAGACAATTGGCAGAGTGCTGGAGAATCTCAAGAGAGATTAAGCATTGTATTCCTTGACTTAATACAAAATAGAGATAGAGGGTTTTGAGTAGTTGCTTCCCTAGATACATCTTGTGTTGTGCGATTGATAGCTTGTTTCTCTTACTTATATGTAATTGTGCGATTGTGTTTTGTTTCCACAAATTGTAGGAGGGATTCGATATCTTGTTTTAGTACATGATTAAAATATTAGATTGAATCTTGTTGGTTAGATTTTCTACATGAAATATAAGAGAGGGTTGATACTATCTTGCCTTGTGGTGGTTAGTAGGCCGCAAGGTCTGTGATAAAGACCAACATAAATGGAGGAGGGCTTGCACTATAATTTAGATCCATAACAGAAGTCAATGCAGGCATAATATTGACTGAGTTAACCCTAGTTTGAGGGTCGACATTCAGATCTGAAGTTCATGTCGGGTGGAGGTCAAAAACACGGAAATCTGGATCCCATATGAGCTAGGTCGGAACCCTTTTGGAGGCAAAATCGTCGTGTTTTTTCTATGTGTGGATAGGGTTTGTTCTGTCGTTAGAAGTACATAAGTATAATGCCCTGATTAGGACGAGTTTCCCTGTATGTTTGGTTATGGTGTATTGTAATTGTAAGACTATGACAAATATGCGTAGAGAAGAAGAGTGGTTGTGACCCTTAGAGCGAGGTTTATTTTTTCAACATAGACCGTAGATATGGAAGATGGTTTGAAGATTCAGTATGTGCGGAGATAGAAGATCCAAAAGAGGGTGGAACCTGAGCAGAAGATTGAGCATGCAGAAGAAATGTGCCATGTGAAGAATGGATTGACATGCACAGGAGTTGATTGTGGTGGACTATCCATAGAGTTTTAGATAGATATCTGAAGGAACCTACAAAAAATTAGTCAATGAACTGTTAGTAGATGATTTGTGACCCTAGTTCAGTCATCTACAGATTTTTAGAAGTATGATAAGAGGAGTAGTTCAGATTTGTTCATAGATTGGACAACAAAGATCAAATTATCGATACACAAGAATAATGATTTTGAGAGGACTCAAACCATCGTGAGGTGGAAAATTTGAAGAGTCCTAGATGAACATAATATTGTGAGCCCTAGATCAGTAAAAAAATAATTTCATCTTGGTTGGGCAGATTGATGGTAGGCCAAGTACAGTTGGAGGTTTGTTAGGTTACTGTCAAAGAAGATCCCTGACTCTTGTTCTGGTGAAGGACAACAAAATTTGCAAAAGAGCAGGTGCATAGGGTGTAAGGATGTGCAAACTTTGAAGGACTAAAGTAACAGTCAAGTGGGTGAACCAACTAGCCCTAGTTCACTATATTGTAGAGGATTGATTCAGTGAGAAGAAGGGAAGCCTCCATAGATCTGGACTTCTCATCTTGGACCTGTAGTATGGAAAAAGTAAGCATACCAAAGAGTTGTTCACAAATGGAATTGTGAACAACTTGTTACCACTCAAACTAGTAGTGGATCTAAAAGGGGTTCCTAAGAGGCCAACTACTAGGATAAGGGAAACGATGGAGGCTTAGACCATTGTCACCATAGCTAAGGATCCTTGCTCTTCACGGAATTTCACCGATGGGTGGAGTCCCGATAGTTTAGGAAGTCACTTGTAGAGTATAGGTCAATGAATAGGTGGGAAGTGACCCTCAAAACCCTTTCCCTAAGATAAAATAAAGAGTGGGACTTGACTTTATACTTTAAGCCAGGGATTTGTCTTCTAGGGGGAGAGGAGGAGGGGGTCCAGAAGATTGAGGAAATATTAAGACTTGGAAAGGGAAGGTCCTCGTCTCAGTCTTTGGAGCTTTGATTTAAATGGTCGAGCATGTGATAAGAGAACCCTTTGACACCTTTAAAATGGGACCACACGAGGCCAAGTGGACCCGGCCAGGGTTCGGGAATGGAATTTAGCAACCAATGATGTTCCTATCTGAAAAGGTGCTGAATATGGGAAAGGATCATACAAGATTTTTTACTTCAATAGGTCAAATTGATCCTACTATGTTCTATCCTTGGGAAAACCTAGGCAAAAATTGATACTAGAGCTAGGGCTTGAGGTATCCGAAGATTCCATTGTCGGAATTAGCCCAAGTTATGAGGAGAGTGAGGGAACCCAACAACGCAGCTGCCTCTAGCAGATATAATTTTTCCTCTAGCTAGATTCCTAGGAAATTGTTGCCCTAGGTGACCTAGTGGGGCTAGACCTAGGGAATGTGAAAATTTATTAATATAAGAAACCCTACTGCAGTATCTTGATTCACTTCTCCTACTTGAATTAATTTAGAAGTTAATTTCTGAAATATTCAATAAATTAGCGAAGTAAATAGTAAATACAACTAGAAACCTACACATACAGATCAAATATTAAGATAACATGTCATAGACAAAGTGACACACGGATTTTACGGACAACTATCCCCGGAAAAACCCAATGTGGGGCTTCTTTCACATTGTCTCTGGAGGTTTTCATTATTTTGAAAAATCTAAGTACAACCCAACAATCACGCAGACTTAAAACTGTAGTTCACCCAATAAATAAAAACGGCGGTAATACGCTGCTCCGGGCTCCCTCTACGTCCGGCCCCTGGCGGCCCTCGTCGGCCTGTGTTGCTCGGTGGGGGCTGCATTCACCCCAGAGGCCTGCAACACCCCTATCTTCCCCTTACGGCGGAGCTGCATCGCTTGCCCGCTCTGCCTACTAGCCCCTTTCTTTGAGCTTTGGCTGTTGTGTGGCTCACTATTTATTCTGTGGTGACATGGAATGATTAAACGGAGAAAAAAGCATAGGTAAGAAAAGGCACTGACGAGTAACACTGTAACTAGAAAAATTGAAGAAATGAAATGAAAATATATCAATGTTCACAAATAACTGAAATAGCTCAATGGGACTAGAGAGTAAAAGCTTTGACAACAACAATAAGTGCTTATAGCATCAACTAAGAGAACAGAGGAGACTAGTTCATGAGGTTAAAATGTTGTATAATTGTTGGCACAGGAAAACTGTAGAGTTGTTAGAGTAAATCTCTGCAGGGACCATCAGTTGGTGATCATCAATAATCATTTCATTTCATCAAATACCTTGATGAATGGGCCTTATAAGCTATTTGCGTAGACAAACCCCATAGAAGTTGTGTGATGGAAAAATATTCACACTATATTGAAGAAAACACCTACCAAATAAGGATAACATTTCAAATGGGGCAAGAAACAATAGAGAGATAGACTTTGAAAAAGTTAAAATTCTAGGGCAACGGGAAAGAAAATAGGTAGCGTGGTAGAAAGCACAATAAAGAAAATTATAAAAATGGCAAACCTACAGATTAGTACCCATCCAAACACCACCACAATTTTTTATTTAATTATAAATCTCCAAATTCATCAAATTATATCCTATATTCACACACAGTCACTCTACATTGCCTATCTCGGAAGATAAGGCTAAGAAATTACTGGCTTATCACCTTTCAGCGTCTTGTTCTGTGACTAGACAACCCACTTCTACTTACGTGAAGACACGGAAAGGTAAACACTCTCACCAAGATTTTCCATATAGCCCAGGTTGAGCAACTACGTATACATCACCAATTTTTTTCTCTTGATTTTAACTTGGAAAGAGCTTTGCAATAGAACCACTATAGGTTTGCTCCCAAAGTCACCCAGGCCAAGCCCTCTCCAACATCATACTCTTTGTAGTACTAATTAGTAATTTAATTAAACCAGTTTCTTGATCATGCAGGTATTTCAAATATATTGCCAATAAGCATAAATCTTTCATGTTAAACAATAAGGTCAAAATACTTTATACTATGATGCAAAAAATACAAAGAAACCACACCAACACTCAAATAAAAAACAAATTCAAACCTCTACAAAGTATAAATAGATATCTGATAAACTTAATTCCACCAAAAAAATGTGCTTAGCTAAAGAAAATTCTAATTACTATGCTTTCAAGACAAAGCTTTCAACGGTAGTGATGTTATAAACATACCCGTACACCTCGTGAACAATCAATGTGTGTAAGTAGACCATCATAAGGCTCATTTTAAACATCGTTATTATCATTTTATAAATCATTTTTATTAAATCAACAAGAAGCAAGCAACTATTGCATTCAGTTCCACTGAAGAAAAGTATATGGCAGTTTCATATACTTATTATGAAGCTATCTAGATTTGAAACTTGATTGTAGAGTCAACCAATCAGTTGTTGAAGCCCAATATTGTCTCTTGTGATAATCAAAGTTACATCAAGCTCTATGAAAATCCAATGTGTCATGACCATTTCAAACACGTTGATATTCAATACAATTTCCTAAGATTCCAAGTTCATTAGGGAGTTGGTAGTGTTGGACCACATTCTGACAAAGTTGAATATGGTTAATAGTTTGACAAAGCTCCTACCAAAGGGGAAGTTTGACAAGTTGGGGGAGAATCTTGGGTTATTGGAAAAAAAAATTCTCAAGAGTGTTATATTACCTAGTTGGTTTGAGTTGGTCTCACCTCAGCCTTGAGAAGTTGAGCAGCACTAGAATTGCAGAACTAGATTGTGGTACACCAGTCAGAAATATTCTTAAATATAGCTAGAATCTTATAACGACACCTTCGAGGATAGACGAAATAGTTGTTGGGTCACACCCACCAAGTATGGCACACTAGTTGAGGATAACGAGTTCATGATATTTTATAGAAAGTTGTGAACTCCAAGTACAAGTAGATACACAATCCATTTGGATCCACATAAGTTTTAGGTTGACGACGAGTTATGGTTGGATTTGCATAAAGAGCAATTGACAAACTACTAGAAGAAGCTCATACCATTTTGATACGAGCCTTACACCATCACCAAGGCTATGGGTGAGAATTCTTTCGAGGATAGTCATAGGATGATTTATATTACTTCAAATGTATATGTTAGGATGATTTATGCTTGATGGGGTGCATGTCTAGAAAGAGTTCCTTTAAGATAATTGTGATATCTACCCAAATGACATGAGGTAACTACATAAGAGATTTTAAAAGTGACATTTTTAAGGTTTTTTTTATATCAAGGTATGTGGATCATTATGTTTTTTTTCCAAAGCATTTACATATGAATAAATTTTTTAAATAGTACATCACTCTAATATTATTTATCTTACATGCTCCTAGGTTATAATTCAAAGCATCATAGGTACTAAAATTCATGAAACTCTTGTTTTTTTCCTCTAAATAACTACAATTCCCAATTGTGCTAATCTTAATATTCAAACTTGCACTACTTTTAAGAATACTTCCTCTAATTATTATTGTTCCTCCATAAGTAAGCTGGCTACAAGGTGGACTTGAACCATTATTAACACGCTAGTGTAGTGTCACCTATTTGTATTTAAGAAGCATAAGGGGCGGGGTTGGTATAAGGCCAACTTTGCTATTATCTAGTGCCATGCCCACTTCTAGTTTCTCATCCTCTGTTGGCCTTAGGATATGGTTTCCCATTAGTTCATTTGATTCTTTCTCATTTGAAATTTCATCCTACATTGCATCCAACCTGCTACTCTGTAATCACATATGTCTTGTAACCTCACTCCAGTGTGTTCATTATACCTCATTGAGGTGCATTGACCACCACTCTTTATTGAGCTATATTTTATCATCAACCCTTTGTTTCACAACCATCCGCTCACCAAAGCACCTTTCCCAATGAAATTCTCCAACTCTCTGATCCTCATTTCACTACTCTCTTCCTAGTTAATCTAATTTTTCAAATCCTCATTGCCTTCTTCATTTACACACATCAAGTTCAACCACCACTCATTAATTATCTCCAATTCCTCAAAACTTATTCAACTTACTTTTTAGCTTTTGTGTCCTTCATAGCCATTTAATCCTTTAAACTCTCATCTTTTCCAACCCCATTGTAACCCATTACTTAATTACTTAATGAAAAGTTTTACACCACCATACCATAATTAAAAAGTTAGTAGGGAACACCTTTTCCTAATCCTTGTAGATTTTGTGTTCAATAATCTTTCTCAAAACCCTTTTTCCTTAGCTTTTGAGTAAAACTAGTTCATGGGATTTTTGTTTTTTTGAATATCAATTTTTTTTTGTTTTCCTCGTCTATTTCCTTCGCATTGCAGGGTTTTTCCAACGAAGGAGGAGGAAGGGCGCCTCCATGCTATCCAAAATCTGTTTTGATACACTTTTTTGAACTCAAGAAATTGGAATTCCAATGCCTCCAATCATGGTGTTTTCTATCTCGAGACTACCAAAAAAATCTCCATTAGCTCCATTACACTGAGGAGTTCAAGTGGGCTTATCGAAAGAGGCATGGATGGCCACAATCACGATCACTTCCTACGAGATGAACTACCTTGTTTTTTGTTACCTCCATGAATCGGGTGAGAGTTTGTATTCAACCCATTTCAATGAAACCATTTTATTTTATATGAACATCGCATGTAAAATTGTTTTTCAAGGAAATTGTTTGAATTTCCATGCAAGTGCCAAAGCTTTAAAAATTTAGGGTAATGGTATACTTAGTATGCTTCTTACTCTTCTCTTTAAGATTCGAAGCCTTGCCACACTGGTGAAAGAGTTGTGTATATCATGTAACCAGAAATTCTCTGTAGCTTAACGTGGAAGTGGAGGACTTGAGCAAATTCAAAGTGTAAATCACAACAAAAACATAAATATGTCTGAAACCCTAAGTTGAATTGAGTTGAATTGAAGGTATTATATCGTGGTTATTATCCTAGAAGGAAAAATTCGCAGTTCCACAAAATTGATTGAAACACTTGCATGCTAAATATTTTGATTCGACCTTTTTTTTCAGGACAAAAAAACGTTGTTATATATAACAGTTAATATTCATTAATCAAAGATCATTTTCCAACACATCAGACACATGATTCTAGCATATGCCAGATAGCAGGCAATATATGAACCCCATGAAGAGGCAAACCAAATCCATCATAAGAACAACACAAAGGCCATAAAGACACAACAAAACTCTACATAGCAACCACAGGAAACCCAGCCAATACGTAATTGAATAGAACATCATTGAGCCCAGATACATACCGAGGGCTAGTGGGAACATCATTTGATTGAAAACAACATAAAGGAGAATATGGAGAAAGGAAAAAAACATATATAGACTATAAAAGTAGCATAAGAAAAAGGGATATCCCGCTCACTTGCAAATGTATTCTAGATCGCTTGAGAAGATCAGGCTCGCTTGATGTAGATTATGGTAGAGGAAAAGATTGAGATTCCAACAAAGTGGCAGCCTTGTAATACATGATTTGAATAGCACCATATGTGGACTCCATCCCTCTTTTGGAGAGAACGTCAACACGCGTATTTTTCTCTCTATGTATGTGCTGAATAGTGTAGGCTTGAAACTTTACTAATAGATACTTGATCTGTTGTACCCAACCAATGCTATTTCTACATTGCATTCCACATCTGCCACTGATCCCATAAATGGTGTGCTTCGAGTCTCCATATATGTGAATTGAAGGGAGATTTAGATGATAAGCAATAAGAATTCCACTCCATAACGCCATAATTTCTGCCTTATTGTTTGAGCCAACACCTCCATTTCAAAACATGTGGTATCGGTCCTTGTTTTCAAGCTTTATCCAAGCCCCACAACCACATAGGCCATCCTTATTTGCACCATCAAAATATACATCCGGAAAGATCCTTAATAGCAGGTGGGATACAAGGATGATCATTAATCCATAAAAAAATATTCCCTGTAATATTGGAGTGTTGTGGGGGAACCCCTTCGAAAATCCAATGATTCTGAGCATTCCAGATTTCCCAAAACACATATAAGGGTAAATATTTGTAAGAGAAACTTACAATAGCCCAAGATTTGATAACTTGAATATAGTTAGAAGGATTCCAAGAAGGGTCACCTATAAGCCCAACAAAATGTTGCCAAATAGAAAGAGAGAAGGTACATGTGAAGAAAAGATGAGAAGCAGTCTCTTCACGCTAGAGACAAAATGGACATCTTCCAGAACCATAAAATCCATATTTTCATAATACCTCCCAAGTTAGTACTCTATTTTCCACAATAACGATGAAAATAATATTATCTTTGTAGGGATTTTAAGATTCCATGCAATATAAAAAGGAGACCGCGTAGGGTCGCGAGTCATTTTAGCAATTTTATTTTCATACACATCCTTAACCAGTAATCCCACACCCTTGAATTTTACATTCCAAACCAGAATTTCACCTTCCCCTTTGAAAGATAATCCCATCACCTGTAGAGGAGATTTATGGCATTCCCAGCTATGTGCTTCACGGCCCCGTAACCCCAGCATCTCTGTAGATTTCCATATGGGAGCCCCAAGGTTCCAACAGTATATAAGATCAAAGAGAGAGAGAATGCCACTGTGATGAAGTCTGTGAAGTAGGTGTGAATCAAAGAGAATTGTGTTTTCAGACTCGAGCATTCGGTTGACCTCAATTAGAATATTTTTTCCATTGCCGAACTCCCAAACCAATCTTTGTCCCAAGATGTGCATCACTCTTTGGAAACTGCGCCAGATGGTTGAAGCCTTTTGTACAAACCTTACACATCCCAAGTATATAGATTGAATAGAATCACACTAAAAATATTTGTGTGTAATTATTTTAGACCATACTCCGTCGCCCTTCAGAGCACGCCATAAATATTTGACTAGCAATGCATTTAAGAAAAGTATGAGATTTAATAGACCCCAACCACCAGATCTTTTTGGGATAGAGATTGCCTCCAATTTACAGAGATGGATTTTAGTGTGATCCGAAGAACGTCCCCATAGAAAATTTGCAATAATGGAATTAATTTTGTTAACAGTGATTGCTGGGATAAAGTATCGGTGAGACCAATAGACCACATATTCAGATAAGACAACTTGTATCAAGATATATCTACCACCCAGCGAAAGGAACCTACTCATCCATTTGTGTGTATTTTTTTTAAATTTCTCGATCAGCCAAGTCCAATCACTGCTATTGTATTAACAAGGTTTGAGTCTAAATTTGAGATATGTTATGCCAAAAATTATATGACTTCTGCCAGTCCCCATAAACTCAACAATAAACTTAATTTCCTCTGCATCTTTGGAATCATACAGAAGGAGAGATTTACCTTTGTTAATGCATAAACCAGAAGTAACTCCAAAGCGATTGAGAATGTAGTGCAGATAAAACCATTGGTTCCTAATAAGTTTACCAAAGATAAGAAAATCATCAACAAATAATGAGTGCTTGACACATACCATAGGAGAGAAAGCCAATCCATCATAGTAACTCTTTTCCTTTTCCATATTTATGAGGTTGCTGAAGCAATCCATAATAAGGATGAATATGGTGGGGATAAAGCAAATCCCTGTCAAAGCTCTCTTTTAGCCAAGAAAAAGTCAGTTGGCAGTCCATTAACGAGAACATCATATCTTACTGAAGTTATGCACACCATTATCCATATAATAGACTGAATATATAGCCCAATATTTAGGAGAATTACCCTAATGAAAGACTAATTTGCATAATCATATGCCTTATGGATGTCGATCTTCATAATTAGAGCCTCAGTTTTGTTTTGATGAATGGAGTGTAAAGCCTCTTGCCCTATAGAAATGGCATCGTGTATATACCCGCCACTTAAAAACCCAAATTTTTCCTTAGAAATTTATGTTGATAAGATCCTCCGAATCCTATTTGCATTAATTTTAGAGGTGATTTTGTAGACAACATTACATAGTGCAATAGGCCTAAAATCTGAGAACTTTTTAGATCTGATGACTTAGGAATTATTTTCAAGAAGGTCGAATTCATATCGTCAGGAACAAAACCAAAAATTCTAATCTATTCCACAACCATAAGCAGCTCGTCCTCCAACATATCATAGAAGTGTAAATAAAATTCATTCGAACATCCATTCGACCCAGGACTTTTGTCACATGCAAAATATTTTAATGCAGCTTCTAACTCCTTCTTAGATATCTCTGCCTTCATAAAATTGTTTGCATGTAGGTCGAACATGGAGGGCATATGTTGTAGTACCCAAGATTGGCTTTGATAATCAATTTCATGGTCAAATTTATAAAAATCAATAAAATAATTGAGCGCTTCAACCTATATGTCCTTTGTTTTATGTTTCATTGAGCCATCCACAACCTTTATTCTCCAAATTGAATTCTTGTTCCTTCAACCATTTGCACAAGTATGGAAAAACCTTGTATTCAGATCGCCTTCCTACAACCATTGAACTCTGATTTTTAATTTCAATGTAGTTTCCTGTAATTTTAAAATCTCAAGCTTGCAATCATCCAGCTTCTTAAGAGTTGCATAGGATAGAGAGTCAGGTGGGGTGATATTCATTTCCGTATAAATCTGAGCAATCTTACGGTCGATGTCTCTCAGCTCCCGAGACCCCTCTTATATTGATGTATAGAAAAATACCTCCAAAGAATTTATAGGCCTTTAGAATGTATAATAAAGGGTCCCAAGTGGCCAACATTCCACTTGCCCGACCCACTGCATCCACTCCCACTGCATGCCAACTCGAGCGTATACTTAAAATGGTCTCAATAGCAACAATCTGATTACAAAGAGTTTCTTGGAGAAATACCATTGATGGGGTTATTTCTAAAAACATCTGGTGAAGGAAAAGATTTTTAGAGGGTCCGCCCAACCCTCTTACATTCAGAGATACCATAGTCATCATTTAGGTACTTCATTGGGGCTACCTACTCTAAGGCCCCGAATATCACCAGTTGTAGTAATAGGAACATCATGCAAATCATACAGATCCCCTTGAAATAATGATTTTGTCTTGAGCCGACCACGAAAATGCCTTGATCCCTTTTTAGTAGTTTTCTTGACAGTGATGTTTAAAGCTGACTCAGGAGATATATGAGGAAAGGGTTTTGAAAGTCCTTTATCAAAGACAGTAAGTGTAGCCATATCTAGCATCGGGTTTCCTAGAAGCGCATCTAAATCACTACCCATAGTATTCCGCGGAGAATCTGGGCGTTATAGGTGATCAGGTTCATGAGAAGATAAAGGAGAAGCCCATTCCAGGGGGGGCATCGATGGCAAAACCACTACTAGTTCAGAGGGATGTGGACGTGGTGATAAGGTAGGATTTCCCGTATAGACAGTTCCTTGGGGGTCATCTATTGGTTTATCAGAGTGTGGCGAGGTTGACTCGTGGGAAATTGGAGAGAATTCTTGATTTTAGCGAGGGGAACCCGTGTTTTCAGGTAAATATGGGGCTTTTGCAGTACGTATATTTAAAAAAGGTAAATCCGAAGAGTAAGATCTGACACTGTCATAAGTGGGGCAAATTGATTTACAAGAGTCGGACCCATATGCATGAGCTGACTTCTTTCCATGTTGGTGACCAAAAGACATATCTTTGTGGCATCCTCTCCTCCATTGTCTTATAGGACAGGTTCTTTGCAATTGACCAGTGTGGTGACATATGAGGCAGTGGAATGGCACACCCCAGTAGTCCAGTCTCTGTCGGTGTATTCACTATCCCCAAATTAAATCAACATCACTCAGCAACCCACCTTGGAATGAAACTTCAACTAAAATCCAAGCAATCCGCTTGTCCATAGTACCAATACATCTAGGATCCAAATATTTGGTCATTCCAATGGAATTTCCAATAGCCCAAAGCGTTTTCAAGGTCCAAAACTCCAAGGGTAAGCCTGGTAATTTGACCCAAATCAATTTACTCTTCGGGGCATCAATTACAGGATTGAAACCCAAAAACCATGGGAGGAGCTACATGAAACCCCTACCTCGGACCCAGGTTTGAGCCATAATATTCCTACAATCTTCCTCATGCAGAAAATGAACGCTGATTCGGTTCCCCATCATTTTACTTACTTTTGGAATGCAACCCAGAATTGGAAACCAGAAGGTTTTTACCCACTCCAGCATATCAACAATTAAATCCTCTGGATACAACCATCTTCCTATCAGCACCCGCTTTTTCAAGCTTGCAACTCTGTCCCAGAGGTCGTTATGTTCCAAAATTACTTGTTTGACATTAGATGCAGGTTTATAGCAACGTTCCTTGTAATGAATCTTCCTCCTGTATAAACCCAGCTGTGAATTAGAGTGTGCCTCATTCATGTGCGATGAAAAACCCTGCCTCTTCTCATTCTGGAGCTCGTTGGAAGTATGTTCCAGTACATGATTCGGGTTATCATCAGAGTCCACCCTTTTGCCATCCTGGACAGTCTTTCACAACCACTCCTTTTCCAAACATAAGGTGGCGGCTATCAGAGCCTCATGGGTGGATGTGTCGGAAGAAAGGATGTAGTACAATTGTGGTGAGTGTAATATTGTCAAAATTTCTTTAAGCTTTTCATCAAACATTTCACCAAGGAAAGCCCTCTTTTAGATTGATCGAAACCCTATAAATAGTTTTATATATTTGAAAATATTGATCGGGACCACTGTTGAAAACTTAGTTTCTGTGTTAGAAAATTAAATATTACAGAGCAATGAAACACATAAAAATATGCGGAAAATACAAGCACACAAAACACATAAAACCAGAGAGACACAGATATACGTGGTTCACCCAGTTTGGGCTACGTCCACCCCGAACAGCCAGTCCTTCCTTTATATTATCCAACAAAAAATGAAGAGACAAAACCTACAGCAGATCCGTTGTAATATCCTCTGTTCTCTCTCACAGTCTCCCTCTCTGTTTCTCGCCCCGAGAATACACTCATAATCCACAGCCGCAATACAATGCCCTCATATATACAAGCGGTTGCCTTCTAGGGCAAAAAACCCTAATCTAAACATAACTTCTATCGTCAGATCATTTGCCTAATGAACGGCCCAGATTGACTAGAAGTTACTATACTTTTACAAGGAAATTTTACATCTATTTTTAGCTTCGGGGGCGCTGCGCCCGAACCCCCGCCAGGGGGGGGCTCCGAAAAGCGCTGCCACCCCCCCCTGGACCCCCCACGGCAGCGATTAAATTTCGGGCGGCGTTGCCGCCCCTTTTAAGGTACAGGGGTCCAAAGCTGTGATACAAAGTAAACAAGATAATCAGGCTCCACACCCAACAATCTCCCACTTGGAGACTGATTGTAGCAACTCTATCGCTGCCTCATTTGCTGGACAATGACTCCTCTTTGGACCTGGCTGTTTCTCATCTTCATCGTCATCCTTGAAGACCAATTGAAACTGAGCATGTTCTCAGTTTCTCCCTGGTTACAACTTTTGTTAGCATATCTGCAGGATTCTGGCTAGTGTGTATCTTTTCCAGCTTTAACTCTCCATCTTCCAATACTGACCGTATGAAATGGTACTTGAGATGTATGTGTTTAGTCCTGGAATGAAATGCTGAGTTCTTTGCAATATGAATATCACTTTGGCTATCACTGTATAGTGTGCCCATATCATGCTTCTTACCCAATTCATCCATAAACCTTTGTAACCAAATCATTTCTTTACTAGCCTTTGTAGCAGCAACATACTCGGCTTCTGTTGTTGAAAGTGCAAAAACACTTTGGATTTTTGAAACCCAACTGACAGTTGTTCCACCTACAGTAAATACATATCCTGTAGTGCTCCTCCTGTTATCTCTGTCACCTGCCATATCTGCATCAACATATCCCCGTAGAGCAATGTTTGAACCACCAAAGCATAATGCTTGATTTGTGGTACCTCTCAAATATCTGAGAATCCATTTTACTGCCATCCAATGTTCTTTTCCTGGATTGTTCATATACCTGCTTACAACTCCCACTGCATGTGCAATATTAGGCCTTGTGCAGACCATTTCATACATTAAACTTCCAACTGCTGATGCATATGGAACTTTAGACATATAATCCATGTCTTCTTGGGTCTTTGGGCACATCTCATTACTAAGTTTGAAATGGCTAGCAAAACGTGTACTAACTGGTTTTTCATTCTGCATATTAAATATTTTCAACACCTTTTCTATGTACTCATTCTGAGACAGTGTTAATTTGCGATTTTTCCTATCTCTAGTTATCCTCATACCAAGGGTTTGTTTTGCAGCTCCCAAATCCTTCATTGCAAATGAATTTGCCAATTTTCTTTTGAGCACATTTATTTCCTGCATGTTAGACCTTGCAACAAGCATGTCATCTACATACAATAACAATATAATATAGCTGCCATCATTTTTCCTTTTCAGATAAACACAATGATCAGAGTGACATCTAGTATAACCTTGTTCAGACATAAAATTTTCAAATTTTAGATACCACTGCCTTGGGGCCTGTTTTAAGCCATACAAGCTCTTCTTTAACCTGCACACCAATTTTTCTTTCCCTTTTACCTCATATCCTTCTGGTTGCTGCATGTATATCTCTTCCTCCAAATCGCCAAGGAGAAATGCTATCTTTACATCTAACTGTTCAAGATGTAAATCTTCCGTTGCTACAAGACTTAAAACAGTTCTGATTGAATTCATTTTAACAACAGGAGAAAATATTTTATCAAAATCAATACCTTTCTTCTGTGCAAATCCCTTCACCACAAGTCTAGCTTTGTACCTCTGTTTTCCTCCATCTTCTTCCTTCAGCCTGTAAACCCATTTATTCTGCAATGCAGTTTTACCTGCAGGCAACCTGACTAAGTCCCAAGTCTGGTTATGCTTTAAGGAGTCCATCTCTTCTTCCATGGCTAGCTCCCACTTCTTCCTACTTTCAACCTGCATTGCTTCTTCATAACATTCAAGTTCACCAGAATCAGTCAACAATAAATAATACAATGAAGGAGAGTATCGTTTAGGGGGTCTACTTATCCTGATAGATCTTCTAACACCACTTTCAGGTGTTTGAGGTGCCTGCTGCTGTTGTGGTGGTTGCTGCTACTGTGGTTGTTGATTATTATTATTTTCAGGCACCTTTATTTTTTCAGATATCTCATCAAGAACCGCGTATTCCTTGCTTTCTTTTTCTTTTTTCTTTTCCTGCAACTGATTCTTATACAAGACCTTTTCATTGAATATTACATCTCTGCTCCTAATGATTTTGTGATTTTCATAATCATATAAGCGATAACCAAAATCATTAGCACCATATCCAATAAAGGTACATTTCTTTGATTTTGCCTCAAGCTTTGTTCTCTTTTCTTTATTAATATGGACAAAGGCCTCACAACCAAAAGGCTTTAAAAAAGAGTAGTTTACCTTTTTACCTGTCCATGCTTCCTCCGGAATACCACCATCCAAGGAACTTGAAGGCCCTCTATTTATTAGATAAACAGCAGTATCTACAGCATCTGCCCAAAATTGTAAAGGCAATCCTGCATGCAATCTCATGCACCTTGCACGCTCCATGATTGTTCTATTCATCCTTTCTGACACACCATTTTCTTGTGGTGTTCTTGGAACTGTCTTTTCTCTACGAATTCCATGCTCTGAATAGTACCTATCAAACTCTTTGCTGTAATATTCACCTCCATTGTCTGATCTGAGACACTTCAACTTCTTTCCTGTCTCAATCTCAACCAAAGCTTTCCATTTCTTGAAAGCATCAAATACATCAGATTTATTCTGAATACAATAAATCCATGTTTTTCTAGTTGCATCATCAATAAAAGTAACATAATAACGAGAGCCACCGAGAGATGATACCTGAGCAGGTCCCCATACATTTGTATGCACAAGCTCCAATTTTTCGCTCTTCTTTTCTTTCCCAACTCTGAGAAATCTGACTCTCTTTTGTTTTCCATAAATGCAATTCTCACAGAAATCCAAATCAACATTCTTCAAACCCGGCAACAAATTTCTTGAGTGAAGAATCTTCATTCCCTTCTCACTCATGTGTCCGAGCCTATGATGCCATAATGCTGCATCTGCTCCTTTGGAAGTTAAAGCATTAACAGAGTTAGAAATATCATTGCATAAATACAATGTACCAACCTTTTCACCTTTTGCTATTACCAGCGCTCCTTTGGTGACCTTCCAAGTTTTATCTGTGAAAGTTGTCACACAACCTTCACCGCCTAACTTCCCTGTTGAAATCAAATTTTTCTTCAGATCTAGAACATGCCTTACCTCCTTTAGTAGCCATTGGTTTCCATTCTATTGTTTTACAAGAACTTCACCCATTCCAACAATTTTACAGGGTTTATCATCACCCAAACGAACTTGTCCAAAATCTCCTTGAACATAGTCATGAAAATATTTCTTATCAGGTGTGGCATGGAATGAAGCCCTTGAATCTACAACCCAAGAATCAGTAACATTTTCGAAAGAAAGAATCAAAGCATATTGTAACACATCACCTGTCACATTTGCTTCATGATTGTTTTCTTGATGTGTGTCTCCTTCTTTTCCCTTCCGAGATCTAGAGTCTTTCTTTAGGTGTCCTTTCTTTCCATAATTCCAACACACTATCCCCGATTTGGACTTGGATCTGCCTTTCCTTGATTTACTGCAATATCCCGAGCTCTTTCCTCTTTCCATTCTTCTTCCCCTAGACTCTGCACTCAAAGAATTACCTGATGTCTCACCGGAGCTTTTCCGTCGCATTTCCTCGCTAAGGATAGCACGAACAACATCATCAAACTTTAAAGTACTAGATCCAGAGACAGAGTTACTAATGGCCATTACTAAACCATTCCATCTCTCTGGCAATGAGCACAAGAATAATAGAGCTCTAACTTCATCATCAAAGTTTACCCCTACAGAACTTAGCTGACTGGTAACTGTATTAAATTCATTTAAATGGTCTACGACAGATCCACAGGGGCTTCACTATGGGAGCAATAACATAGCACGTGGGTTCACATTGGGGGATATATAATGAGGAAAAAATGTCAGAATATATTGGGGGATATATAGGGGGTAAAGGGTTTTTATATTGGTAGATATGATAAATGGAGATCAGAGTTAATGAAAAAAATATAAAGGGGTATAAAAAATTTTAAAATGTAAATGAAAGAATAGATACCTACAATATATAGTGCAAATAGGGGATTTTTTGATTGGGAAGGTGTATTGGGTTTATATTGGTAGGGGGTTAAACAATGTGATTTTTAGAGGTATTTTCCAATATGTACTCAATTTAAGGGTATTGTTTAATATTCTATGATCGCACGTGATATATTAGAGGTTAATTTAGTGAAGCCCCTGTGGACAGATCCACCTTCTGACATCTTCATATTAAATATTTGTTTCATAAGAAATACCTTGTTTGAGGCCGAGGGCTTTTCATACAGTTTCGCCAACGTCTGCATCAAACCCTCTGTTGTTGTTTCCTTCGAAATATTGAGGGCGACTGACGCCGCAAGACACAACCGTAGTATTCTGAGTGCCTTTCTATCGAGAATGTTCCATTCAGCGTCTGTCATGGTCGTCGGCTTCTTTGTTTTTCCGCTCAATGGTAGGTATAGATATTTCTGATACAGATAATCTTCCATCTGCATCTTCCACAGCGCAAAGTTTTGGCCGTTAAATTTCTCGACCCTAAACTTACCATCGTTCGCCATTGCTCCCACTCGAACGAGGAACCCTTTCTTCCTGCGAGTTTATCAGCCAAATATACCTTCGGCTCTGATACCAGTTGTTAGAAAATTAAATATTACAGAGCAATGAAACACATAAAAATATGTGGAAAATACAAGCACACAAAACACATAAAACCAGAGAGACACAGATATACGTGGTTCACCCAGTTTGGGCTACGTCCACCCCGAACAACCAGTCCTTCCTTTATATTATCCAACAAAAATGAAGAGACAAAACCTACAACAGATCCGCTGTAATATCCTCTATTCTCTCTCACAGTCTCCCTCTCTGTTTCTCACTCCAAGAATACACTCATAATACACAGCCACAATACAATGCCCTCATATATACAAGGGGGTTTCCTTCTAGGGCAAAAGACCCTAATCTAAACATAACTTCTACCGTCAGATCATTTGCCTAATGAACGACCCAGATTGACTAGAAATTACTATACTTTTACAAGGCAATTTTACATCTGTTTTTAGCTTCAGGGGCGCTGCCCCCGAACCCCCGCCAGGGGGGGGCTAGCGATTAAATTTCGGGTGGCGTTGCCGCCCCTTTTAAGGTACAGGGATCCAAAGCTGTGATACAAAGTAAACAAGATAATCAGGCTCCACACCCAAAAATCTCCCACTTGGAGACTGATTGTAACAACTCCATCGCTGCTTCATTTGCTGGACAATGACTCCTCTTTGGACATGGTTGTTCCTCATCTTCATCGTCATCCTTGACGACCAATTGAAACTGAGCATGTTCTCAGTTTCTTCCTGGTTACAACTTTTGTTAGCATATCTGGACCCCCCACGGCAGCGATTAAATTTCGGGCGGCGTTGCCGCCCCTTTTAAGGTACAGGGGTCCAAAGCTATGATACAAAGTAAACAAGATAATCAGGCTCCACACCCAACAACTGGGGTAACCAAATCAGAGTACTATTGGATTTTCAGTCG